>OZ010711.1:38124933-38146776 GCA_963932345.1 Ophion ventricosus | reverse complement strand
CGTTGTTGCGCCACTCCCTCGCCGCACGCCGAGCAATTTACCGATTTCGCCGAGGATACATTGGCAACTATAAATCACTCTACGGCCGTGGCAAGGTGTTTCGATAACCCGCGTGGATAGCTTTGTGGATTCGCTTGAGAACTTAATGAAGCGAGTAATGAGGAGGAATGTTACGATTAATTCGAACCAAGGTCGAACGAGAATTGGCCTTATCTTTTTTTTTTCTCGACGATTCAAGGCGTTGGGATATTTCGTGCCATTTTGTGACATTTTTGTGACATTTTGTGACATTTTTGTGCCATTTTGTGACATTTTTGTGCCATTTTGTGACATTTTTATGCCATTTTTGTGACATTATTTTACCATGCATGGTTGGGATTGTTGGCGTAGTGGGGCCTTCGGATACGGATATCGACGATTCAAGCATTATGACATTTTCGTGCCATTTTGTGACATTGTGTGCCATGTTTGTGACATTTTTTTTAACATGCATGGTTGGGTTTGTTGGCATAGTGGGGATTTTGGGTATTGACCTCACCACGGATATCGACGATTCAAGCGTTGTGACATTTTGTGACATCTCGGTGCCATTTTGTGACATTTTAGTGCCATTTAAGCGCCATTATTTTAGCATGCATTGCCGAAGTTGCTAGCATAGTGGGGACTTCGGGTATTGACTTGACCACAGATATCGACGATTCAAGCGTTGTGACATTTTGTGACATCTTGGTGCCATATTAGTGCCATTTTGTGACATTTAAGCGCCATTTTTTTAGCATTCATTTTCGAAGTTGCTAGCATAGTGGAGACTTCGGGTATTGACTTGACCACAGATATCGACGATTCAAGCGTCGTGACATTTTGTGACATCTCGGTGCCATTTTGTGACATTTCGGTGTCATTTTTCGACATTTCAGTACCATTTTGTCACATTTTGGTTCCATTTTACATGCTTTTATTTTACTTCACTTGTTGTGAGATGCAAAACGGAAAATCGATATTTCCCGACTACTTATAGCTCCGAAATTTTCCAAACACGCATCTAAGAGATGACAATGCATGATTTAACTTTAAAGGATTAAACACTTAAAAGGAGAAAATAATTTATATATAAAAAAAAATTTAACAAGCTTTTATTTAATCTACCAAAAGGTAGAAAATAATTTTTTTGACTAAGTCACTTATATGTGACTATAAATAAAAGCTTGGGGCGCTCAAAATTTCGACATATAATCTTTAATTTCCATAAATCCGTTAACATATCAACTGTATTTAATTGACTGTACAACAACCTTAGATTTCTTGAATAAAATAAAATCCTGAAACTGAGTATAAACGTTTGATAATACTTTCACTAATTACTATTGTGCCAAATTAAATACGTTTAACAAAATTTTGTAATTTTACATATAAACTTTTGAAGCTGCTGGCATAGTGGGGACTTCGGTTATTGACCTGAGCGTGGATATTGACGATTCGAGCATTGAAAAATGTTTGTAGAAGTTTCGTGCCACTTTGTGATATTTTGTGAAATTTTGGGCCATGTTGTGACATTTTGGTGGCATTTTTGTGACATTTTGGTGCCATTTTTGTGACATTTTGGTGGCATTTTTGTGACATTTTGGTGGCATTTTTATGACATTTTGGTGCAATTTTTGTGACATTTTGGTGCAATTTTTGTGACATCTTGGTGGCATTTTTGTGACATTTTGGTGGCATTTTGATGGTATTTTTGTGACATTTTGGTGGCATTGTTGTGACATTTTTGTGACATTTTAGTGCCATTTTGGTGTCATTTTTGTGACATTTCGGTGTCTTTATGTTTTCTTAACATACATGGTTCGAGTTGCTAACATTGTGGGAACTTGGGGTATTGACCTGACCACGGATATAGGGGAAGCTGAGTGGCGGGACCCCTTATTATATGGGGAATATAACCAGGACACATAACAAGCCTCTCAGCTCTGGACCACCCTCAAAACGTCTCAACGCTTCTGATGTTAAAGCCTAGTGCATGGGGTGGCCCGCGATCAACTGATGGATGTCATCAGTGTCTATTAGTATCCGATAACACGTTTACACACTCACGCACACGTAACCAAAACCCTTGTGCGGAGGAGCGAGGGATGTCGTATCACAAGGGTAATAACTATCCTACGCGAGCTGACCAGATTTCAGATCTCGAGGATCGTGCCCTTTGTAACGAATATTATTACCACGGGTACTCGATAGCGCGACGCACGTCAGCTTGAGATATCGTGAGAACGAGAAAATCATCATTTACACACGAATTGTAGTGTACTCGGTATACTGTCAGCTGTATATGAGCGATCAACGCTTTGAGTAGAAATAAATAGATAGATAGATAGACACAGGAAATTTAGAAGATATGTTCCGTGGAAGGTCTAGAGGATTTTTCGAAAATCAGCCCCTAAGGGGATGAAATCGGGTGTAAAAGTTTGTATGGAAAATTGTATTCCTTGAGTGTATCAACTTGAAACTTGGTAGAAATATTTTTGAAAACGAATAATGAAATGTATTATATATCAGAATTTTTTAAAACAACCCACACGAATATCAAGAATTTTTATAAAATCTTTGTTGCAAATTAAAGGTAAGATCCTAGGTCGGAAAACCATTCAACAGCAACAACAAAAAATCGTCTT
The DNA here is from genome assembly GCA_963932345.1 of Ophion ventricosus. Taxonomy (NCBI): domain Eukaryota; kingdom Metazoa; phylum Arthropoda; class Insecta; order Hymenoptera; family Ichneumonidae; genus Ophion; species Ophion ventricosus. Next base: position 38,144,110 of record OZ010711.1, on the reverse strand, counting down.
TGCACAATTCCTGATTTTTTTACGCCACTACGTGTATTTGCCCCTCTTAAGGCGAGCAACCACTTTAGGAGACCGAAAATTAGATGATTTTTTGTTTTTTTTTTAAATTGTGAAAAAGAAACGGAAATTTCCGCAACTCTGACAATAATTTATTCATATTTTCATACATCTCTGGTAATTTTTTCAAGTTATTTCATGCATTAATTAAGGTATAATCCGCTGTGTCCCTTGGCGTGTCCTCATCGTCGTTGTCGATTTGCGGGAATTGTGCAGCTCGCAATTCGCATCCGAAATAGTCCAACTAATTTTTATAGATTCTTGAGATGTTTTTTAAGAACATAAACCTAAATTTTGAAAAAAAATCGAGAATTGAATGTTGGAACGTGTTTGAAAAAAAAATGATCGATTTTGAGCATTTTTCCCCGGTATTTTGCAATAATAAATATGTTTTAAACAATCTAATCTTTCCAACTTTAGGTTCATGTTTTGATAAATTATATTATGTAAACGCGTTCCAAATTTGAAGATGATCCGTCAATTAGTTTTTGAGTTATGATTCCCGCAAATTGAAAAAATGTCGTTTCGAGAAAAACACGTTTAAAGTTTCACAAACGAAAAACTCAAAGTCAAATGTGTTTAATGAAATGATAAAGTGTCTTACCGATTAATCAGCGATTCCAGCACCATAGAGCAGTCCTTCCTCTTCCGCATGCAACTCATTTGAAACTTGCATTTCCTCGTGGTCGGGTTCTACTGCTGAAAAAGTACTGCTAAAGGCTCTACTGCTAAACGGGCTCTACTGCTAAAAGCTCCACTGCTAAAACTGTACTGCTAAAAGGCTCCACTGCTAAAAGCTGTACTGCTAAATGGGTTCTACTGCTAAAACTGGACTGCTAAAACTAGCTTCTGACAGAGGGCTCATATAAGTCTCACTGATGGAGGTTATACTGTACTTTTTGCGGTTTTTTGACGATTTTTTTGGAATTTTTCTGAAAAAACTTACCTTGCTATCGGCGCCATTGTGCTGCACTCGGCGGGAGGTTATACTATACGACGATTGTCACTAGTCGTCGCGGCCTTCTCCTTAATTTCTGCCACGATCTCCTTCCTCGCCGCTTGCGCAGGCTCAGGAGCACCGCAGGTGTGCGTGTTTTTTGGAATTTTTCTGGAATTTTTCTGAGAAATTTTTTTGGAATTTTTCTGAGAAAACTTCATGTCATTTTCCCTTTGTTTTCAATGTTCTATTAACTTTTCAATGATTTCCAATAAAACTTTTCAAAAACATACCCTTTTGCGTTTTAGCAGTTTCAATGATTTCCAATAAAACTTTTCAAAAACATACCCTTTTGCGTTTTAGCAGTTGAGTCTCTTTAGCAGTGCTGCTTTTAGCACTAGAGTCTATTCAGCAGTCCAGTTTTAGCACTAGAGCCCATTTAGCACTAGAGCTTTTAGCAGTACAATTTTAGCAGTAGAGCTTTTAGCAGTAGAGCCCGTTTAACAGTAGAATTTTAGCAGTAGAATTTTTAGCAGTTCTTTTTTAGCAGTAGACCAGTAGAGCTAATTTCCTCCTTACGAGCTTTTCGAGCTTCTTTTGTCTCCAATAAACTTTTTCTATTTTGCCGAGCCACGCGCATCTGATCCGTTTGCTCGGCATATCCGTAGCTCTGCCTGCCAACTACGATTTGTAGTACATTCGTAACCATGAGTAGGGCTGAATGTCCTTCATTGAATAAAATAGCAGCAAGAAATGCCGCTACCTCGATTATTTTGTACCCAGAATGAAGATCTTTTGGAGCTAATCGCCAAACGAGTCGAGTTTGGGTTTGTTTGGATTATGAAAACCCAAACAAACCCAAACAAACTACCTGACTGAGCGCTCGTGGATACCTGAGCGCGCTTGGGAGTCGAGCGAAGTGTCTTTATCATTTATATACATACCGTTAGAAGGAATCCGAATATCGTTTTGAAAATTTCAGGGTGTATTCTTAAGATATTTTGCTAACGATTTATGAAATTAAAAAAAAAAATAGATTTTTTGAAGCATCTAAAGCGGTTGCCCGCCTTAAGAAGTGTTTCTTCAATTGTAAATTTTATTTTTATTTATCAATTGTAATAAATTGAAACGGTATAGACGATCGATTTAATATTTGGAGGGTACAACCAGTATATGTCAAAGAATTTACTGTATAAATTTGAATCAAATGGTAGTATTTCGTTAATTGTCCCGAAACTCCTTAAAGTTTCGCACTACGAAAACTCAATGATTTCATGGACTACCGGCTAATCAGCGATTCCATGGCTGATTTTTGAGATGTTGACTGACATTTTACTTACAAAAAAATTCCATTGTATATGTCACTACATGTATATCCTCCTTTATGGCAGTAGTCTGGTCTAGAGCGAGATTTTTGACGTCATTTTTGGGTTGGAATAACTTTTAAACCGTTGAAGTTGTCTTGATGAAATTTTACATATGTATTTGTTGTTCCTTTGAGAATGTATCTACATTTAAAAATATATATATTTTAAATATTTTCATGTAGTTTTTTATTTTTTTACAACATGGTCCGCCGAAAACCGCCTCAATCGGCGCCCACTCTGGGTGATGTTGTATGCATCTGAAAAAAAAAATATATATATTCTCAATCTGTATGAGTGTTCTGAGCACTGGTAGGAGAATTAGTACTTAAAAAAATTTTGTTACAAAATGGCGGCCTCTTAAACTTTGATTAACGATATTTCATACATTTTCGGGTATTCGACGAGTTATAAAATGTGGGCAAAATTATTGTTCGACTCATATTCTGCTACCAGTCCTCAGTAAGAGGCTACCGAAGGTATGTGCAAAATTTGTGCTCGATCGGTCAATTAGTTATCGAGATATCGTGGGCGCCGATTTGAAAAACATAGTTCTGAGATAAACGCGCTCAAAGTTGCTTCCCGACCGCGCTACCTGAGCGCGCGGCTTGCTTATAATTTCTATTACTCTGCTAATTTTTGAAATATCAATAAACGGTTTTCACGAGCGTATTAAGGCAGTAGTCTGCTTTAGGAGCCGAAAAAAAAGCGTTTTTTCAACAATTTTTTTGAAAGGGAAGGAAATGATTGCGGTAAACGAAATTTTGAGACGATAGTATATTATATTCAAGCTTTAAAAAACAATTTTTATTATTACAAATTATTGAAATTTGCCAAAGTTGTAACGATTTTTCTGGGGCGCCTGGAGTGTGCACTCGTAAATCGGTGCCGGTGATGGAGGTCGTGCGATGCATCTGAAACAGTGGAACCAAATTTTTTTTTAGTTTTTATAAGTTCCTTTTCTATATGAACTAAAAAAATACCGAAGAAATGACGAAATTCCAAATTTTTTCGAAGTTTGAAAAAAAAATTCACTTTTTTGAAGAAAAAAAATTCACTTTAAGTTGCAAAACAAGTAATTTAAATAGTACTTTTGTCCAACTTTTTTAGTTCAAATAGAAGATAATTCAATACTGAAGCTAGATCACTTTGGTTTTTTTCGATCGGACATATATTGTTTTTACTATCGCCGGCACCGTTTTCCAAAACTTGTGAAAATGAAAACTCGAGAAAACGGGCTGTAAAGTTCTGCCCGAGCATTCGCACCTGCTCGACGCTCGGCCACTAAAACTGATCTAGCTTCGAAAATATGTCGAATTGGCCTCTAAAATTTTGAACACATATTCTTGGATAGTTTTGGAATAGATTTAAGACAAAAACGAAAAATCGATTTTTTGAAGCCTGTAAAGCAGACTACTGCCTTAAGAAAGGTCTAAGGAATAATAAAATGAAAAAAAAAATTGATTTTCTCAAATTTCTAGATCAGACTACTGCCTTAAGATATTTTGCTAACGATTTATGAAATTAAAAAAAAAAATTCATTTTCCCAAGCATCCAAAGTGGTTGTCCGCCTTAATGCCAAGACCCTGCTACGTGTACAATACGCGAATAATTAAAAGCGCGCATTCCGCGATTCTCCATAGACCAAAAAACTTTGCTGGTATGGAAACCGGACTCTATAGTTATAATTTCAACCTGAAATTATTTTCTTCGCGTCTGCAGGCGCGACGATTATACAACTGCACTTTTCCAATGCTCTCACGCCTCGCACCTGAGTCCCATCTTCATGGTCGACTATGCGACTCCGCGCGCAAATAAATTTACACGACTTACATATTTATTGGCAACGCGGCACGTCTCGTTGGCTTCATCTCGTGGGACTCATTGTCTTTAAACGACTGCTACTTTTACGTGGCTCCTGTTTGCTCTCCGAACGCCTGGGTATGATTGTCATAGTTGTGTGTGGGTGGGTGTGTGTGTATTTACACACACGCCCACCTACGCATATGCATATGGGGCATTCCAGGCCAAATCGACCACTTTCCGGCCCTTTCGATTTGGCTGAAACTTTAATATCTTATTGTTTTCATCTTAAAACGCTTGTGTGATTTTTTTCAATTTTTTTTTTACATAATCACCAATACGTAGGGAATTTTTGAAAAAATCGTCCGTTTTTTTTCTTCAAATGCTCATAACTTTCTGAAAAATGGACCGATTTCGATCTTTTTTTTTCTCGAAATTCTTCATTTTGAAATGTTGTCGATTTAAAAAAATAATTGAAAAATATTCAAACTCATCTTCGACATGATTTTTTAGTTTTTTTCAAAATAAAACGCGATTTTCTCAAGAACGCCATTTTTGATTTTTTATTTCTTTTTTGTGAAAAAAATATGATAAATTTAGGAATTTTTGCCGCCAGACTCATCGTGGTAAGATTTTTCTTTCTATTTAGTCGGTTCCATTTTTTTTTTTCTTTCTACTTAGTCGGCTCCATTTTTTCTGAAAAATGGACCGACTAAGATCTTTTTTTTTTTTAATTCTCCATTCTGAAATGTTCTTTATGAAAAAAAATATTGGAAAAATATTCAAAGTCATCTTCGACATGATTTTTTAGTTTAAAAAAAAACGCAGTTTTTTTTTCGACGAACGCCACTTTCGATATTTTATTTTGTTTTTTGTAAAAAAAATATGATAAATTTAGCATTATTTGCCGCCAGACCCATCGTGGTAAGATTTTTCTTGCCATTTTTTTTTTATAAATTGAAAAATTTTAATTCTTTATTTTTTCCACATATAGCTGTTTCTTACGGTGCAATAATGTCCATTAATAAGTTTTGTGGTTTTCCAAATGCCGTATACTATTTCATTTATTGGGAGTACAAATTAATTCGGTCCGTTTCTTTGTGGTAAAAAATCCATTTATTTCAAAATAAAAGGTACGAATAGATTAATCGAAGTATTGTCCATCGCTGGTTACTACTTTTTCCCACCTCTCAGGCAATTTTCGAATTCCATCTCGAACAAAAAGTCTCGTCTTTTGAGACGATCCAAGTTTTGAGCCAATTTTCGATTTCTGCGAAAGAAGTGAACCGGTGAGCTGCTAAATCCTGCTGCATCCGTCGGAACAACCAGTAATCAGAAGGAGCAATGTCCGGAGAATACGGTGAGTGCGGTAAAATATCCCATTTGAGCGTTTCCAAATATTTTTTTACGACGTTTGCGACATGAGGCCGAGCGTTGTCATGCAGAAGAATAATTTTGTCATGTCTTTGCTCGTATTCCGGCCGTTTTTCTCGTAATGCACGGCTCAAACGAATCAATTGTAGTCTATACCGATCGCCCGTAATGGAATCGCCAGGTTGTAGCAGCTCATTGGCTCATTTGGCTGTCCAGGGCGAGGCTTGTCTTCAACGCTGAAATCACCGTTCTTAAAGGGTCGAAACCATTCCCTACATGATTTATCCAGTTGGAGCATCATCACCATAAACTTCAACAAGCATTCGATGCCCTTCAGCTGCACTTTTCTTCCAATTAAAGCAGAAAAGTAAAACTTCCCGCAAATGCTGCTTAGTTAACGCAAACATTTGACATATTCAACACAGTAAAAAACAAGGTTTTTAATGGAACTCAAAGCGATATAAACTGAATGTTATTGACAGATGTCTAACCTCTCTGAAACCAGCGAAATTCAGCTGTCACTATGAAACATTCATAACAGCCAGAGCCATCTCTTGAAAACGGACAGAATTAATTTGTACTCCCAATACTTTATTCCCCATTAAATAATCCTTTAAAAATAATTTAACATAATTGGAAAATTTTTTAAGTGATTCAATATTATATACAAAGTATTGAGTATGATGGAATTAACCATTTTAAATTATTTCATCATAGAAAACAGCTATATTTGGGAAAAAATTAAAAATAAAAAACTTTCAATTTAGGAAAATAAATAGAAAGAAAAATCTTACCACGATGAATCTGCCGGCATAAATTGCTAAATTTATCATATTTTTTTTACAAAAAAAGAAATAAAAAATCAAAAATGGCGTTCTTGAGAAAATCGCTTTTTTTTTCAAAAAACTAAAAAATCATGTCGAAGATGAGTTTGAATATTTTTCAAATATTTTTTTAAATCGAGAACGTTTCAAAACGAAGAATTAAAAAAAAAACCGATCTAAATCAGTCCATTTTTCAGAAAGTTATGAGCATTTGGAAAAAGAAATGAGTGATTTTTTCAAAAATTAACTACGTATTTGTGATTATGTTAAAAAATTTGAAAAAAATTACATCAGCGTTTTAAGATAAAAACAATAACATATTAAAGTTTCAACCAAGTCGAAAGGGGTCGGGCCAGAAAGAGGCCGATTTGGAATGGAATGCCCCATATATATATATATACAGAAAGCCCGGAGCAGCGATGAGAGGAATTCCCTCTACTCGCATACGTTTTGCTGAATATGCAAAACAATGTGCTGCAAGTTTTATCGAGGACCTGAAATCATTTTTCTCCTACGCGCCAAATGAGTCACGGAAAAGTTCTTATTTGTTGAATAATTTTTTTTTCTCCGATGTTCCTTCGGATGCCCATCCGGATAAATGCTTTCAAACAAATGCTCTGGACAACAAACCCGAACAAAGCCAAACAAAAGACTTCGACAAAAACGCAAACAAACTAACAATGCCGAAAAAAACATAATTTAAATAGGATTTATTTAAATAAAATAGGTTTTTTTCCCTTGTCTCACGACCTACTACAACCCTATTTTATTTAAATATATTTTTTTAAATTTGTTCAAGCCATCTTTTTTAAATGTTAAATATATTCAAATGAAATAAATGAAGATTAAATTCAAATTAAATAAATAAAGATTAAATTCGAATTAAATATTTAAATAAAGATTATATTCAAATTAAATAAATTAAGATAAAACACGATATATCGCGTGAATATGAGAAATGAATATAGGTTCATGACGTAAAAGTGCGGTGAACAAAAGGTAAATTGCTTTTCTTTTTCTCACTAACAAGGCTATTATTTGGAAAAAAAATGAAAGGTATCGTCGTACCTTTTATTAACAGGCATGACTATTTATGTATAGAAAGACTTTTCCTCAACTGCAGAATGTTACAACAGTCTTGTAATGAAAACAAAGCCATAAGATTTTTGAGAGACTCAATCGTGTACCATTTTTCCAATAAAATGAAAACCAATTCACAGTTTTATTAGGAATAAATAAAATATTTAGTTATTAAACGATATATTAAATAGATTTTGATTTTAATGAATTAATATATATTTAAAATAATTGTAATGATTGAATGCAAATGAAAAAATTTGATACCACGAAAAATCTAGAGAATTCAATTTTTTTAAAAATGAACTAGACGCATCTAGTTAGGATAAAAAGAATTTTTCTGCCAGTGCAAGCGAATGTCTACGATAATACCTCAGCAAGCCCAAACCCAAGCAAATGCTCTCGATAAAAGAACAAATGAAACTCGATAAAAACCCAAGCAAACCCAAACGAACGCCCTCGGTAAATGAATAAATGAAACTCAATAAAAAAAAAACCAATGAAACCCAAACAAACCCAAACAAACTCAATAAAAAAAAACCAATGAAGGCCAAACGAATGCCTTTGATAAAAGAAAAAAAGGAAATTCGATAAAAACTTAAAATGCATTTGATAAAAGCGAGAAGGAAATTTGACAAAAACTCAATGAAATATCCTCGACAAGTGAATAAAAGAAACTCGAAAACAAACTCAAGCAAACCAAAAAGAATGCTCTCGATAAAAGAAAGCTTGGTAAAAACCCAAACAAATCCTCTCGACAAACGAAAAAAATGAAACTCAGTAAAAACCCAAACGGATGCCCTCGATAAAAGGGAAAAGGAAACTCGATGAAAAATTCATTCGATACAAAATCCAAACAAGCCCAAACAAATCCCCCCGATAAATGAAACAAAAACGCAACTCCATAAAAATCGAAACGAAACCTCTCGATAAAAGTAAAAAAATTAAACTTAAAAAACCAAACCAAATGCTCGCCACAAAAGAAAAAAAAATTAAACTCGTTAAAAACCCAAACAAACCCAAACAAATGCCTTCGATAAAGAGATAAATAAAGCTCCATAAAAACCAAAACGCAAAAAAATGCCCTCGATAAAAAAGAAATTGAACCTCGATAAAATTGCCTTCTGCTCGTTATTCGTGAGTTATCAGCTGAACGGTCACCCATCGGAGTAATGGCCCAGGCTGACCCGCGTTCTCGAAAAATAATATATATATCTTTATTTCACTCGGTACGATAATGGACGTTTTACGTACTCTTCGCGGGCGTAAAATCCCCATTTTCACACCGCGTACAATAAAATCTCGTATAATACTCGACGAAAAAAAACTTTTTTCGTCCTCGTGTCATAATGAACTATTTAATGCCTTGTCCAAAAATAACCAGAGATTACGAAAAAAAAAAAAAAAACAATACTTCTGTGCAGAGGGTGTTTTCAAATTTGTTCTTTAAAATATTGTCTACGCACCGGTAGGGAAGCCACATAAGCGTTTTAATCAGCGGTACGTGAAGCAGGCTTTGTTCGAAATAAGTAGAGGCTAATACGCGCGTCGGCGCGGGGAAGCTGACTACTGGAGATAATCCGCTCGTTCATTAATGCGAATATTATATAATGTTTCCACGAGAGCTTTAGGATTCTTGGTGCTTTCCACCGTGTCCATATGCGATCCCCTCTACGTTTTGTTTCTCTCGCCGTTCTCTCCGTATCGAATTATTACCAATGAAATGTGCAGCCATTGGCGTAGCCAAGAGTGGGCCGGGATGGGCATGACCCCCACCCCCCTATCTTAGAAAGCCTGCCCCCCTCTCCAGAAAAATTTGATTCGAAATAAATTAACGTCAAATAATCGATTAATTTAACTTTCACCCAAGCAGGCATGAAGAAATAATTTAATAAAACTTTACTATAGTAGAAATGATGAATTTTAACCCTCATCGGATAAAGGTGGGTCACTCGTGACTTCACGGAAATTTCCAATCGTGATTTCACGGATCCCCACCCAGGTAAAAATTTGGAATGTGGGGTGGAAAAAAGTTTGAAGAGAGGGTAACTTAAGGGCCGAGCCCCAGGTTTTTCCTTCAGTCTTCCTAGATACGGCGACAAAGTGAAATTTTCGAAGAGCACGAGTGACCCACCTTTATCTGAAACGTAAGTAAAATGGCATTTTAATTTTTTTGTTTTTTTCGTTAAAAATTTGTTTATTTGACTAAGAATAACACATAAATAATTTTTTTTTAAAGTCGTCTTGTTGTTATCCACCGTCCATCTAAAAGGAATAAGCGGAGAGTCTGGTAAACCGGAGATCATAGAATTTTATAATTCAACGAAAGGGGGAGTCGACATTTTTGATAAAATGGTGTCCTCATACACTACCGCTAGGAAAACGCTCAGATGGCCGGTGCGCGTTTTTTTCGGAATGCTGGATCAATCAGGAATAAATGCAATTATTTTGCATAATTTTATAACCGCAAATGCCAACATGACCAGGATCGAATTTCTTAAAAAATTAGTATTGGAATTAACGCGGCCTCATTTAGAAATACGGAAAATGACATCGAGCCTTCCGCGAAATTTACGGGCGTCAATATCGATAATCCTTGGGGACGATAATCCACAACCAGCGAATGATCGAATGGAAAAACGTAAAAGATGTTATTTCTGTCCTGTCGGAAAGGATAAGAAAACATTTATGTGCTGTATAGGATGTGGACGAGCGATTTGCGAAGATCATCGATCTTTTATTTGCGCGGAATGCAAGTAAAAAAGTGTATTGTATTCATTTTTTATATATTTTCAAATAAAATGTATGAAAAAACAAAATTTTGAGAGAATTTTTTTTTTTAATCCTCCTTTCCTCGATAACCCTCCTATATCCCAGAGAAAAAATAAGCATTTTTCAGATGAAAAAATAAGGGTCCGATTTTGGCCCGCGAAATTTATTATATTTTTTTTTTTTAAATAAATCTTTTCAATGAAAAAACGCCGTTGGATATTTTAATTTATCTTAAAAAACAAAGGAGATATGATTTTTTAAACAATACCCTGAAAAATGCTTGCATGCCTCCAGATTTTGCATGAAATTGTTATTAAAAATTAATTTTTTCTGGTCGGATAAATTATAATTATCGAGTAAAGGGTCTCAACAAGGTCCATGAATTTTTCCAGATTTTTTGCAGCACTTTAAGTATTGCAAAATTATCGGAAAGCACGAGTGACCCACCATTATCCTTAACGGCGGTCGAAAACACCCTTATCTGATGAGGGTTAATATAAGTAATAATGTAAAATGATAAAGTAATAATAATAAATATTAAATAAAGTAAAAAGTTCTGAGCGTTTTTTTCGCTTTATTTCGACGATGAAATTAACATAGGATTATCCGATTTAGATCAAATATGCGCCGTTTTGTTCGATAACTTTTGTCCATTTTTAAGGCAATTTCATAATTCCGCGATTGAAGAAGTCCTCGTCCCTATTGGTAAAAAACTTGACCAGCTCATTTTCACAAGCCTCTCTCGAGGCCAGTTTTGTACCATCAAGAAAATTTTGCAAATGCTCGAAAAGGTGACAATCGCTTGGTGCCAGGTCTGGACTATACGGCGGGTGCGATGGAACCTCCCATCCAAGCTCTCGGAGCTTCTGGCGCGTCGTTAAAGATGTGTGCGGCCTGGCGTTGTCTTGATGGAACACAACACCCTTCCTATTGGCCAATTCTGGCCGCTTCTGGTCGATCGCTTGCTTCAATCTGGTCAGTTGTTGACAGTGGAGGTCCGAATTGACTGTTTGGCCCGATGGGAGCAGCTCATAGTGGATGATTCCCTTCCAATCCCACCAAACACACGGCAAAACCTTCTTGGCCGTTAATCCAGGCTTGGCGATCGTTTGGGCCGGCTCACCGCGATTGGAACACGATCTTTTTCGGCTGTTGTTCTCGTATGTGACCCATTTTTCATCGCCAGTCACCATCCGCTTAAAAAATGGGTCAATTTCGTTACGTTTCATCAAAGAATCGCAGGCATCAGTTCGGTCCAAAAGGTTCTTTTGCGTCAATTCGTGTGGCACCCATACATCGAGCTTCTTCTTGAGACCAGCCTTATGCAAATGATTCCAAACGGTTTTCTGGCTAATCTTGAGTTCCTGGGCAATGGAATAAGTGCTGCTCACATGCCGGTCCGACTGGACGATTTCCATGATTTTATCGACATTTTAGACTATTGGCCTACCAGGGCGTGCCTCATCTTTGACGTCCATACTACCAGAACGGAATCTTTGGAACCACCGCTTTGCTGTTGCATTCGATACTGTATTGGCTCCATAAACAGCACAATTTTTTTTGGTCGCCTGCTTCGCCTTTTCACCTTGGTCGTCGTGGTACTGAAGAATGTATCGAATTTTCTCTTTTTTTACCTCCATTTTGGAACGCGGTAACACACAACTGGCTTCACCAAACAAAAAACTGTCAAAGAACTTTTTTTGAAGCGTAATGTAACCTTTAAATCGCCGTATAGGTATGACCCGATGCGATGTATACATCGTGAGACATGGCTCACTAAAGACACCTAGCGGAAAACCCTCAGAACTTTTTACTTCACCCTTTATTATACACGTAATTGACTGTAGAACATTATTTTTTCACAGCGATACATGTCAAAATGGCGATTGTGCAGCATTTTTCCGATGACACCTTTATTTCTGGAAGGTCAACGGCCGGACCAACAGCTCCTATAATTTTTGAGTTATCATGAGACACTAAAGTTTTTTCGATTATATATAAGACTTGCAGGCTTCGAGGCGATAAAGTCATCGACGAATTTACGCACATCGTCCAGCGTTTTGAACTGTTTATCCACTAAGGCGTGCTGCATTGACCGGAAGCAAATGGTAGTCGGATGGGGCCAAGTCTGGTGAATATACCGCTTGCGGGAGAACTTCCCATCCCAAGTTCGAGAGAGTCTTCTGAGTCGCGCGAGCAACGTGAGGTCGAGCGTTGTCATGCAGCAGTATGACTCGCCTGCTTCCTTGCCCAGTAAATAGCCTTTTCTGAACAAGTTCTTCGCTCAGTTTGTTCAATTGTCGGCTGCAGCGTTCCGCAGTCACCGTTTGTCCAGTTTCCAGGAGTTCGTAATAAAGCACACCCTTCATATCCTGTCCAGGGCGCGGCTGGTCACTAAGATCGAAATCACCACTTCTAAAACGTTTGTACCAATAATTATACGTTTCATAAGACAAAACGTCGGCACCAAGAATACTACAAATTGATTCCCGTGCTTTAGAAGCATTTTTTTCTTGTTGGAATTCGTATAAAATGCAGTGGCGAATGTGCTGTTTATCAGTTGCCATGGTAAATTCTGCTATTCTGAGAGTTTATGTAACTCACGTAGACTTGTCGTTCGATGTTCTGAAATCTTGCGTCCGATCCTTTCAAAACCACCAAAGACCGCAAAAATATTTCTATTTTAAATATAATTTTAAGCTCGACGAAAAAATCCGTAAAAATGAAGTCATACACCTAATATAATGTAATAAAATAATGTAAAATAATAAAGTAATAATAATTGTGTGTCCGAGCAATAAATCTCTCGTAAAGCTCTCGAGGTCTTGACTTCTTATTTCGTTGATGATTATAAAGTCGCGGGGATGGTTGGAGGTTTCTCGCGTTTCACGGGTTACCGAGGCTGATCAATGGCGTTGCATCAACTACGCGAAGCCATCCGCGATGTTATTTTTTCCTTCTTTCTCCCGTTTCACAGCTACCTGGGTTACACTACAGGAGAGAACGGGCGCAGGTTGCTCGGTGGCGGGAATTTGCTACTTCCGGCAGAATGGGAACTCGCCGAGTCTCCACGCGACGAAAGAGAGATAGAAACACAGAAAGGAGAGATAGAGAGAGAGAGAGAGAGAGAGAGAGAGAGAGAGAGAGAGAGAGAGAGAGAGAGAGAGAGAGAAAGAGAGAGGGAGAGATAGAGAGAGAGAGAAAGAGAGAGAGAGATTTAGAGAGACAGAGAAAGAGAGAGAGAGATTTAGAGAGACAGAGAGAGACAGAGCGAGTGAGAGAGAGAAAGAGAGAGAGAGAGAGAGAGAGAGAGAGAGAGAGAGAGAGAGAGAGAGAGAGAGAGCGAGCGAGAGAGAGATGACGTGAGAGGGAGAGAGGTGCACGCGAATACCGCCAAAGGTTATACACGGCAGAGTAGGGAAAAAAGAGTGAAATTGGGAATCCACTCCGACTGGCTCAGTCCGACCTTACATAATCCCGTTTCGCGCGTAGATTAGTCCACCGAGGCGAGGAAAACTCGCATGTATGTGTGCGCGTGCGTGCGCGTGGGTGTGTGTGTGTGTGTGTGTGTGTGTGTGTGTGTGTGTGTGTGTGTGTGTGTGTGTGTGTGTGTGTGTGTGTGTGTGTGTGTGTGTGTGTGCACATTCGCACTAATTTATATATATACATATATATATATTAGTGCGAATGTCGCAAAAGTTTTTAGCAAATAAAATGTACTTCGTGTATTTTTGTTCGTACGCGCGTAACAGCCACGAAATTCACATCGCAGCGATGTGAGTTATATATACATATATATATATATATATATATATATATATATATATATATACAGGGTGTCCCAGGACGGAATGTCATCCCTGAAATGGAGGGTTGGGGGTGAAATTCTGAGTCGATCGATATAAGCATGTATGGTTCCTAGATCAACCCCTGAATTATTATTAATTTTTAAAGACGGGCCATTCAGGCGCGCCCGATTGGCCCGTCTTTAAAAATTGTTCCGTATTTGATTGGCCCGTCTTTAAAAATTAATAATAATTCAGAGGTTGACCTAGGAACCATACATGCTTATATCGATCGACTCAGAATTTCACCCCCAACCCCCCATTTCAGAGATGACATTCCATCCTGGGACACCCTGTATATGTATATACAGGGTGGACCATTTCACGTGACCACCCCAAATATCTCCGTTGCCTTTAGAGTGACGATAAAAATGTCAGGAGGTAATTTGATTGATTTCGAAGGGCTGATACAGTGGTGAAAAATGTATTTTTGTCAAGGTCATAGTTTTTGCGTTCTCAAGGTCATCAATGGTTTTTCAAATGGGGATATGTTTTTTTTTTTTTATTAAGACGTTGTAGCTGATATTCAGACGAATCCAACGACCTATGATAGCATGAGCTTGAAATGATTTTTCACCAAAATACACGTGTAAAAACGGGGAAATCGTGATGGTATCGACAATAAGAATATCCGAATAATGTAATTGAATTTTTTGTGCAAAAAAATGATTGTAACAAATGTTCGAAGCGATGGCCATTAACCTCGACACATTTTTGAAGACGTTGGATGAATGCAGAGTTGTGAAAATAGTAATTTTAAAATAATGCATTACTCATTACTTTAAATAATGTGTATTGGCTAAGTTATCCATTACAAATTACAAAAGTAATGTGTAATGTATGTGTGTTCCATTACAAATGAGAAAAGTAGTGTGTAATGGTTGCATGATCCATTACAAATTTCAAAAAGTAATGTGCAATGGTTGCATGATCCATTACAAATTTCAAAAAGTAATGTGTAATGGTTGCATGATCCACTACAAATTTCAAAAAGTAATGAGTAATGGATGCACGTTCCATTACAAATTTCAAAAAGTAATTTGTAATGGATGCATGTTCCATTACAAACTACAATTGATAAAAAGTAATTTGTAGTGGAGAATATTCCATTACAAATAGAAAAATTGCCGTGCTCACATTAGAAATTTGCACATTGCTATCTGATTATTTTATTTCGCTCATTGAAATTTGTTTTAAGTAAATTCGTTTTTCTTGTGATGGAATATTCTCCATTTGTGATGGAATATTCTCCACTACGAATTACCTTATTGTAATTGTATTTTGTAATGAAGCACTCATTAATCATACATTACTTTTTCAATTTGTAATGGAACATGCGTCCATTACACATTACTTTTTAAAATTTGTAATGGATCATGCAACCATTACACATTACTTTTTGTAATTTGTAACGGAACATGCATTCATTGCACATTACTTTTCTTATTTGTAATGGAACACACATCCATTATACATTACTTTTGTCATTTGTAATGGAACATATGTCCATTACACATTACTTTTGTAATTTGTAATGGAACATATATCCATTACACATTACTTTTGTAATTTGTAATGTATACAGTAATGCATTATCAAAATAATGCATTATTCACAACTCTGGATGAATGATTCTCTTGACCTTGGAATAGTTTCTGGTGTAATAGCGGCACGGGTTATCCAACGGATACAATAATGTCAATAGTCGGAGATGTTTCTGATGTTTGTAAATACTGGCATTGTAACGTAGTAAAACTGTAGTAGAGTGAAGAATGTTTACCATCTACGAATATTAGAATCAGTAGACAAGTGTATCCATCCAAAGTAAAATGTAATAACCGTATCGAAAATGGTATTGTACAGTCAAGCAGAGTGATTGTACAGTCAAGCATGATGTTCCAACGACGCCGGCGAACATGCGACAACGAATTACAAGAGCCTGCGCCTCTGGAGTGGCTTGAGGCCTTAAAAAAATAATAAAAATAATAATGTTTCAAAAATTGTTTACTTTTTGCATAAAGCCTTACTGGGTTATTTGAAAGCGTAATGAATGTCCTACAACCCTTTCACAGGATCATGACCAATAACCATCCGTCCTGTAAACGTAGCACTCATTAATTCGCCACAAATGCGCGTTCACGATTCTTGTAAATATTTTAACGAGTCCCCACAGTCTGCGGACTTTCTATCGGCCGATAGTTAAGGGGCGATATGTACACCTAGAAGCCGGAAAAAAAAAGGTCATTTTTGTGAATTTTTTTCAAGGAAAACTATTTGAAATTTCGAATTGGGCTTTTAATTATCTAAAAGTATATACATTCAAAAACATGTCTAATTTTCTTTATTTAAAAATATCAAAAATATACATAGGATATTGTATGATCCTTGGAGCGTCGTAAAAAAATCGGCGTATACGGTACCCACTGGCGTTTCTTCGAAAATCATCTGAAAAAAAAAAACCAAAAAGATTATTAAATTAGATAGTATAATCTAGTACTTGTCATAGCCGATTTTGAAAATATCGATTTATGACAAAATGACGGACGTTTGAACATAAATAGTGATTTTTGGGCCAAAAATTAGTTATTATTTTGCCTATAAAACAAAAACTAAGTAACGGAAAAGAAAAAATCCTATGACAAGTACTAGACAATGGTGTATAGAATAACCACAAAAAACCTCAAGGCAATCGGTTCATTGATTTTCGAGAAATTTTGGGTACCGATTTGAAAAACGTGGTTTTGCGAAAAACGCGTTTGAAAATTTGGGAATGAATAAATCATGAAATTTGTCAACTTACATGGAATCATCGATACCAGGCCCATAGTGTAGGTCTTCTACGGTCGACGGAATGTTCGTAGCTTCTAAATTTTGTTGTCGGCGCCGTATTCGACCTTCTTTTGTCTGTTTTTGCGCTTGCAGCTCGGCTTTCGCTATGCGAATTTCGTCTTCTTGCGCAGCGTACAAGTGCGCTCCTGATCCAACCGATATTCCTAACACGTTCGTAACTTCCAATAACGAGGTGACACCATTGTTGAACGTGCATGTTGCAAGAAATACAGCAATGTTAACGATTTTGGCCCCGCTGTTCATCGTTTTTGGAGCTATCTTCTAAATAAGTTGGTTGAAGCTCTCATTGCAATTTTCGGTATATCCGCCAACACAGCGTTCTAACAATTTGTCATTGCTAAGGTCTTCGTATATTGGTTTGATGACATCTAACACCATTTTTGGTTTGCCGCTACCTGCTGTCGGCTCGGCGCCGCAAAACACGTTTCACTTTCACGGCTGTAACTGGCTTATTTATCGAAATATTAACTCGCCGTTATCACCAGATATTCTGGAGACCGCAAACTTCAAGAAAATGCAAAAAAAAATCGATTTTTTTCGACCATCTACCCGAGCAGAAATCTAATCAGGCTGCCTGAGGATCCATCAGGGCCGGCTCAGGGATCAATAAGGCGCCCTGATCAGGTACGCCTGATTTGAGCCAGACAGGGGCCTGAGCAGGGATCAATAAGGCACCCTGATCAGGCACGCCTGATTTGCGCCAGACAGGGGCCTGAGCAGGGATCAATAAGGCGCCTTGATCAGGTACGCCTGATTTGCGCTGGATAGAAGTCTTATCAGGTATCAATAAGGCGCCCTGATCAGGCACGCCTGATTTGCGCCGGATAGAAGCCTTATCAGGTATCAATAAGGCGCCCTTATCAGGCACGCCTGATTTGCGCCAGACAGGGGCCGGAGCAGGGATCAATAAGGCTCCCCCTGATCAGGCACGCCTGATTTGCGCCGGATAGAAGCCTTATCAGGTATCAATAAGGCACCCTGATCAGGCACGCATGATTTGCGCCGGACAGATTGGGCCGGAAAGATTGAGACGGTCATCGCCAAAACCGGAACAAAAACTAAACGATCAAGTCAAGTAAAATAAAAACTTAAACTTTAAAAAAATGTTTTCATATGTTTCATATTTTTAATAACGTCAGTAAACTTGATAACGTGTAACTGCGATAATAATTTGATAAATGTTGATCTATTTGTAAACAAAAAATTAATCAAATGATTGAGCCAGATGACACGCATGCCTCAGGCTGGATGAGGCACCTGATCAGGGCCAGATAAGTTGCTTGATCCGAGCCAGATATAGTGCCTAATCCGAGCCTGGTAAGGTGCC
This sequence comes from Ophion ventricosus, assembly GCA_963932345.1. NCBI lineage: Eukaryota > Metazoa > Arthropoda > Insecta > Hymenoptera > Ichneumonidae > Ophion > Ophion ventricosus. Next base: position 38,125,880 of record OZ010711.1, on the reverse strand, counting down.
TGATCCGGGCCTGATAAAGCGCCTGATCAGAGCCTGATAAGGTGCCTGATCCGGACCTGAATTTGCAAAAGCGTTACATCCCTGATCAGGGCCGGACTAAATTTGGCTGACCCGGCCCGGATTTCCTATTGTGGCAGCCTGATCCGGTCCGGAGTTCACCCTGAACAAATTTCTGCTCGGGTAGGTGTATATCTTCCCTTAAGTCGGGTTGGGCTGCTAGCGCGCGCACTGGGCCGACTAAACAGTCTGATTGGTGATGAGTGCGCAGGCCAGCCAACCCCGAGCAGAAATCTAATCAGGCTGCCTGAGGATCCATCAGGGCCGGATCAGGGATCAATAAGGCGCCCTGATCAAGTACGCCTGATTTGAGCCAGACAGGGGCCTGAGCAGGGATCAATAAGGCGCCCTGATCAGGCACGCCTGATTTCCGCCAGACAGGGGCCTGAGCAGGGATCAATAAGGCGCCCTGATCAGGTACGCCTGATTTGCGCTGGATAGAACATAAAGGGTGTTCTTTATTATGAACTTCTAGAACCGGGTCAGACGATCACTGCAGAACGATATAGTGACCAATTAAATCGTTTAAGCGAAGCGATTGAGCAAAAAAGGCCATTCACAGGACACGGAAGGCGAAAAGTCATTCTCCTGCATGATAACGCTCGACCTCACGTTGCTCGTACGACCCAAACAACTATTTTAAACCTGGGCTAGGAAGTTCTTCCTCATCCGGCATATTCACCGGACTTGGTCCCATCCGACTATCACCTATTTCGGTCAATGGCGCACAGCTTAAGAGGGAGCCACTTCCGAGAAGTTCGAAGATATTAGGAAATTCGTCGATGACTTTATCGCCTCGAAACCAGCCAGCTTCAATCGTGATGGTATCTGTATGCTACCAGGTCGGTGGCAGAAGGTTGTAGAAAGCAACGGGGGATATTACCCGGATT
>OZ010711.1:37846674-38124733 GCA_963932345.1 Ophion ventricosus | reverse complement strand
GCTTGCGTAATTTTCAATTTTATACTTTTTTATAATTTTATAGGTTTATCCTTCCACTACATGTGTCAGTGATCGAAAAATATTTTTGTTTTCTGTTTTAGATGAACAGTAAAAATCTGAAAAATGGAGCATTTTTTGATGGCACAGAAAAGACGCCTGAGGGAAAAGGCTATAACGTCGCACATGATCTTTTGTAAAACAAAAAATGTTTTGGAGCTCTTTAAACCTATCATAAAATCACATAAAAATTTTCGGACGTCTGAAGGGCGTTCTTTCTCCCATTAAGATGGGCTCGATCAAAGCCCGAACTCAATTACCGCACGCCAAGCTTCTAAATGTCACGGAAGTTTTACCAAATTTCTTTTACACTGTAATGTACAGGGTACGATCGAATTCAAAGAGGTTTCATCATTTTTCTGCTAACACCTCACCTTTCTGCTAACAGTCGCCATTTTTATCCAATCTTTCATCATTCTTCTCCACTTGTTTTCAATCTGCTCGAGACACTTCAACCCTTGGATTCTCACGAGCTTTATTTCTCGCGCTTTTCTTTTCCTATACTTCCTTGTTCTGATAAATTCAAAGCACTCCGTTGCACACACGTTTTTTTTTTTTCTTCAATCAAGCAAAAAGCACTACCGAAGGGCGGAATGACAAAACGTCTCGAACAAGGCCACTTGTTTGGTGGGACGAAAGAAATTGTATGCAACTGTCGTACACCTCCATGATCGATCGTTTTATTTTCTCCATTGTCAAACTGCCCGAGAAACATAAGTCGATAACGGTGGGGTGTGGTTTGTTTTATAGGTCTTTTTTTGTTTTTTGTTTCTCTCTCTCTCTCTCTCTCTCTCTCTCTCTCTCTCTCTCTCTCTCTCTCTCTTTTGGCAAACTGGAACTCATGAATATATCCTGAGTGTACCATATTAAGGGCCAATGCAAACTCGGATCTGGGAGTAAGTGCGGTCGCGCGCAAGCAGCTTCGCGAATGCCCTGTCGTTCGTTGCAGTCATCGTTACCTTAACGACCATCTTACTTCTTGATGGCAGTTCTCGAAACCTTCATCGATTTATCCTTGCCGTTTGTACACCACACGGGATTCGCCGTTTCAAGGACAAAATAAAAGCACCCTTGGTCTCCACACCCCCGCACCGTGATATTGTGAAGGAACACTGTGTTCGTTCGGCTGTGATACACGCGGGTGAAAAGCAAATTGAATGGGAATTCAGATGACCGATTGAGGCATCAGTCTCCATCTATTGCACATATTTACAAGAAAGCTTTTTTTTTTCGTAATAAAATTTATCTCCATATTTGAATCTTTTTATATTGGGTGAAGTAAAAAGTTCTGAGCGTTTTCCGCTAGATGTCTTTAGTGAGCCATATCTCACGATGTATACATCGAATCGGGCCATACTATACGGCGATTCAAAGGTGACATTACGCTTCGAAAAAAGTTCTTTGACAGTTTTGTGTTTGTTGGAGCCAGTTGTGTGTTACAGCGTTCCAAAATGGAGGTGAAAAAAGAGAAAATTCGATACATTCTTCAGTACTACTACGACCAAGGTGAAAAGGTGGAGCAGTAGGCCAAAAAAATTTGTGCTGTTTATGGACCCAATGCAGTACCGAATGCAACAGCAAAGCGGTGGTTCCAACGATTCCGTTCTGGTAATATGGATGTCGAAGATGAGGCACGCTCTGGTAGGCCAATCGTCGAAAATGTCGATAAAATCATGGAAATCGTCGAGTCGGACCGGCATGTGAGCACTTATTCTATTGCCCAGGAACTGAAGATTAGCCAGAAAACCGTTTGGAACCATTTCCATAAGGCTGGTCTCAAGAAGAAGCTCGATGTATGGGTGCCACACGAATTGACGCAAAAGAACCTTTTGGACCGAATTGATGCCTGCGATTCTTTGCTGAAACGTAACGAAATCGATCCATTTTTCAAGCGGATGGTGACTGGCGATGAAAAATGGGTCACACACGAGAACAACAGCCGAAAAAGATCGTGGTCCAATTGCGGCGAGCCGGCCCAAACGATCGCCAAGCCCGGATTAACGGCCAAGAAGGTTTTGCTGTGTGTTTGGTGGGATTGGAAGGGAATCATCCACTATGAGCTGCTCCCACCGGGCCAAACACTCAATTCGGACCTCTACTGTCAACAACTGACCAGATTGAAGCAGGCGATCGACCAGAAGCGGCCAGAATTGGCCGATAGGAAGGGTGTTGGGTTCCATCAAGACAACGCCAGGCCGCACACATCTTTAACGACGCGTCAGAAGCTCCGAGAACTTGGAAGGGAGGTTCTATCGCACCCGCCGTATAGTCCAGACCTGGCACCAAGCGATTATCACCTTTTCAAGCATTTGCAAAATTTTCTTGATGGTACAAAAGTGGCCTCAAGAGAGGCTTGTGAAAATGAGCTGGTCAAGTTTTTTACCAATAGGGACGAGGACTTCGTCATTCGTGGAATTATATAATTGCCTTCAAAATGGACAAAAGTTATCGAACAAAACGGCGCATATTTTATCTAAATCTAAAAAATTTTATTTTATTTAAATAGAAGTTTAAAAGTATAAGAAAAAAATTGATTTTTTTTTAACCCTTTAACAGAGCTGAGTTTTTTTGGAGCGTTTGGCAAAATCGGTACATGGTGAATCTGACTTCATGAGTACCCAATGTGAGAAAAAAAAATTATTCGAGAATTTTTCTACCCTCAGAAACTACCCCCAAATGAAAAAACGACCCCAATCGCTTGAAAACATCTTAATTTCATTTCCCGTCGTACATTTCTGCTAGAAATTGAGGAAAAGTCATTCCGAAACACGTAGTGGGATTCTGAAGAACTTACGTTACTTCTGAAGAACTTCTGCATTAGCCTTCTTTGAGTGACAATGTCCAGTTTCTGCCATTCGAGAGGTTCATCGGAGCCCCTGAGGTACCGTGGATTGGGGTTACTTTGATAAAAACGTTGTTTTATTTTTAAATTCAAATTACGAAGTTCCTCAAGGCGATCGAAAGTTTTTTTTTTTTACGGTTGGCCAGCCTTTATGTCATCACTCAGATGCAGCACGAATGAACGGTTTAAGTGACCGTGAAAATATAAAAAAACGTAAGTAATATATTTAAACTATTCTTTATGCTCGGATAGCTTCAAAAATAACAAGTTGAGTGTTGCAATTACATGTTTTTGGTAAAAATCACTTTGTCAGATGTTTATTAAACTACACCATTTGATATTGATGTTGCAGAATTGTATGTTAAGAAATGTTTCTAATGAACAATTTGATCTCTTCTTATGATTTAAATTATCTAGGTAGACAAAAGTATGTTACCTACCTTACAACTTGTTTTTTTTTTCTAGTTTTTTAATGTTTCGAGTTTTATGGATGTGTTACCGCACAAATAATTATAAAATACCAGTTCTTTGTCAATAAAGTTGATTTTGAAAAGTAAGGGTGCAATATTTGTTCCATCAAAGTAATTGAAAAAAAAATAAAAATCGTTGTAACTTTCGATCCCGTTGACCGTTTTTTTTTCTTTTTTACGAAAAATATCCCTTCTTCTTCTTTTATTTTACTTTACTTTATTTTACTTCCGATTCTCATTAAGGGGCCAGTCCACTTTGGAGCCACGAAAAAAAGGCTATTTTCGCGATTTTTTTTTTGAGGATTTTATAAAAGATATGAATATAAAAGTTGTTGGGCTTGATAAATAAAGTCTTGAAATACATTAAAAACAAATGTAATTCATTTTTATTCATTTTTAAGTACAAAAACTATAGTTTAACGTAACGTTAAACTATAGTTTTCAATCAAAATCACGTTTTTTTTTTTAAATAAAATTTACATCATTTCATTTGATCGTTCATATCAACATTAATATCAAACTCTTGCAATACCTTAAAAAATATATATTTTTTTATCTCTCTTCAAGGGGCCAGTCCACTTTGGAGCCACGAAAAAAGGCTATTTTCGCGATTTTTTTTTGACGATTTTATAAAAGATATGAATATAAAAGTTGTTGGGCTTGATAAATAAAGTCTTGAAATACATTTAAAAAAAAATTTAATTCATTTTAATTCATTTTTAAGTACAAAAACTATAGTTTAACGTTACGCCACAAAAATAGGTGGGCTAGGTAGCTCCATCACAACTCGGCAACGGCTTGTCTGAAACAAAAAAATCAAAGTCCATTAGATTCAGTATGACACCAGCTACAAAATGACCCTCGGATATAAAGTTTTATCAAAAAATAAAAAAATGGCAGATGAAAAACGAAAAAAGTAAAAAAAAAAACGCGTTTTTCGCAGTTTTTCACAAAAAAAAGAGTAAAAATAAAAATTTTAAAACCATCGAGGGTCATCTTGTTGCGAATCATGTTTACAATATGTGGTTGAAATTTCAAGAGAATCGGTTTATTAGTTTTAGAGATACGATGGAGCTAGATTTTGAAAACGTTGTTTCGAGAAAAACGCGTTTGAAGTTAATACTATGAAAAACTCTTACCTAAACTCAATCGGCAATTCCTGCACCGTACAAAATCCCTTCTGATTGCTCATCATCGTCGATTTCTTCAAGTCTTGCTTGCTTTCGTTTGGTTCTGGTCTCTTTTGAGCACTCAGAACTGCGGCGGTTTGCAGAGCGAGCACGCTCGTCATCGCGATTGTCGGCGAATCCGATGGCGATCGGGCCGAGTTTGACGCCCTTTATTTCCATTATTTTAAGCACTGAACGAAATCCTTCATTAAAGACACACTCCTACGCAGTCTAAGCGAATACTGATGTTGAAATAACGGTAGAGATGTTTCAATGTTCGTTTTTGCTCCTAAAACTTACTTATAACTGTGGTTATATTTTAAGAAGGACCAAAATATAGCTGGATTATACGATTTATAATGAGACGCAGCTGTTTAATGAACAATAGCGGGGAAAGAGGATTAAAAGGCCGATGAGTCGGCCGAGCGCGCTATACGCTCAGGTAGACGAAATGAGGTCCTGACGTTGAGGTAAAAAAAAAAAATACTTAGAGAGCTCGGATTTTCATAAAATTTCGACACAATATTTCTGAATGTATGTACTTTCGAAAACAGTAAAAAAAAAATCGATTTTTTGAAATTTTCAAAGTGGACTGGCCCCTTAAGAAAAAAGGCCGGTATCAAAGTGAGCCCACTCTCAGTATAACTTCGATCACGACTAATTATTTATTTTTTAATATTTTCAATTGCAATTTGGAAGATAAAATGACTAATAAAAGTTGATGTTTCCATTTTAAACAATTTTATTTTTACGATATTTCTTGAAGACATATATATCGATTTTAATTTCAAAATTGATCAAAAGAAACCTCAATCCATGGTACTGGTATTTCAAACATTGTACCCTCGTTTAGTTACTCGATAATCCGCTATCGCCGATCTCTGCTCGATGAAAGAGGCCTTTATTTCACGGCTCGAAAATTTTAACATCCAATTGGATCCCTACGACAATTTCTGTACGGCTATCGATATGTTTTTTTTTTTTTTTTCGTTCTGAAGCTTGTGCGTGGGAAGTCAAATAATTTCCTAGGAAGTTTCCTTCGAAGAAACCACAGTAAAATAATTTGCAAACATTCTCATACTCAGATGTATTCCAAGGATTTTTTTGTTTGTTTTACATCAGGAAGTCAACAGACGTCACATCAATAAGTGTTCCACCATGAACTCGAAGCGTCTGATTTTCCTCGACTGCAGAATCGTACATGCTGCATTTTCCAATTCGATGAGAAAAGAAAATCTCTCCAATTGGCGATATCACTATTAGGGATTAATCAAAGTTCCGTCCATCCTCCATATACCGTTTCCACAACCTTTTTTCGTACAAGCAGCGAGAGCTCGCGAACCATCGTCACCGCACCTACAGCTGTTGCAATAAAGCATGAAAGTTTCGCCAGGCGTGCAAGTGTCGGTGTTTCGTTTCACAATTGTTTTGTAAGTTTTGAGATTGTTCGGGGCTGAATCGCAGGCGAATTCGGTGCACCCGTAGCGTGTGCCGTCATCAACGCAGAAGCAAACGTTGCAGTCATCCGTCTTTATCTGGCCGGGTGTGCAAGCATTGCCGGCCCAGTTGCCTGCGATCGATCATAAAAGACACAAACACATAAGGGTTGGCTTTCTGAGGGTTGTTGGGGGCGGGGGTTGAGGGCTAGGAGAAAACAAGAATTCACGCTGGTCCGTATGGCGTGGAAAAATACACGCGTGTGGATGTACGGGCGGAAGAAGGCTATTTGATAAATTGAGAGTTAGTTCTACGTTCCTCCGAGTTTTATTTATTTTTTTTTTTGCCTTTCGCGTTCCAGTTGTACGTTCCAATGTTCGTTGGATCTTGTACGTAACTGGAGAACGTTTAGGATTGGAGGACTTGTTTTTTTTTTTTTTTCTTTCACTATTGAAATCATCCCATCCGATGGGATATTCAAGACTAAACAATCCAGTGACAGCTGCTACTCTGTTAAAAAAAAAAACGTTTATCTGATTCAACGAGGATCTATTTAGACTGTAGAAAGAAATATTTAAGGCCTTGGGCCACTCTAGGATTTTCCATAAATCGATTTGTTTTTTTTTTTTAGGTACCTTTTTTAGTACCCATAAAATTATATTCCACAGGATTATGGGTGTGAAAAATTTCTAAGTACTCTAGCGCGACCCCTCTTGATTTTTGTCGTGACTTTCTACTAACTTTAAGGCCCCACACCACGGTTCGTGCGCGGTACGAGGGTGTATTTTTCGTAATTATTTTCAAGCAAACGATGAATGGAATTTTTTTTATTATTAATACTCATAGTCAATATATACATATAGAAAACTGTATACAAATTTTTGTACTCGAATCTAAAGTATAGTTTGCGGTGTGCGCCGCTTCCAAGAGGACACTCCGACGAAATTGCTGCTCGGCGGTTGACAGCGATTAAGCCATACGGTTCATCTGAAAAATAAAATAAAAATATATTTAAAAACTAGACATATAGGTTTACAGCATCACGTAGGAGAATTTCGATATCTAAAAAAAATGGCGCACCAGCGAATTTTATTTCCGATTTTCAGGAAAAATTTTCATCGTTCATAAAAAAAAAATAGAAGGGGGCCCTTTATTTAAGAAAATCCCTACGTGGTGCCATAGAGACTGGATTTTCGAACAGTTTAAGACTTGGCGCATGCGAATCGGATGAATAGTTTTTTTTAAATATGTTGTCAACCAGGTTGAAAAACGTAGTTTCGAGGAAAAACGCGTTCAAAGTTTTGCTGAAGGATAATTCGACATACAAACTAAATTTTTTATTTGTCTCTTTTTGTTTTTTTTCTCACCGTTAGTCAGCTATTCCTGGACCATACAACAGCTCCTCAGCATCCAGAGACTCATCATTTTTTTTCATGTTTTGCACGCAGACGACCCTCATGCGTGCTTTTTTCGGCTTCGTGCTCGGCTTCGCATATTCGCTTCTCGTCGATGTTTTCACAATATTGGTAGAGTGTTACGCCAATTTTTATGTTTAATATCTCCAATACATTTATGAGGCCAATATGACCATTGTTAAAAAGTATTGAAGCAATATTAGCGGCAGTTTCAACTGTGGGTCTGCCGCTCCACGATGTCTTTGGCCCAAATTTCCATATGACAGAGTTCAAACACTCGTTGTTATTCTGGTGAAAAGCGCCTATACATCGTTGAAGAAGCTCGTCTTTGCTAAGGTCCGCGTATATCGGTTTTATTGCCGCACATCTGCCGCTCGGCGCGGTCGTGCGCTTCGAACGGTTTCACATAAAATGCTGTATCTACGCCAATTTTACAAATGTCTTTAAAACATTTGGTGAGAGCATTCTGAACGAATGTATCTTTCAGAAAATGAAAAAAAAATGACAAAAAAAAATTTTTTTACCGTGGTGTGGGGCCTTAAACGCGTTTGTCTTAAAACTACATTTTTCAAGTCAGCCGGACTCATAACTCAAACAAATTTCAACCGATTCACTTGAAATTTTAACTGTAGATTTATAATTACATTTTCTGAGGCACTACGTAGGATTTTTTAATTATATTGCATAGTTCCTTTTTTACAAACAATTTTCTGACGAATTTCTCATGGCATTTTATATTTTTCCTTTTAGAAATCCTACTTGGTCAAAACCTACTTGGAAACACTCAATTGGGAAGTTTTACCCCACCCGCCGTATTCACCATACATTGCTCCCTCCGACTATCATTTATTTCGATCGATGACGCACGGCCTGTCTGAGCAGCACTTCACATTATATGAAGATACGAAAAATTGGGTCGATTTGTGGATAGCCTCAAAAGATGAAGCGTTCTTCCGACGCGGTATCCATATGCTGCCAGAAAGATGGCAAAAAGTAGTGGCTAGCGATGGACAATACTTTGAACAAAACATAAAGTAACGTTCTTTCACAATAAATGGCCAATTTTTGATTAAAAAAAAAACGGCGGAGACTTATTTGTACTCCCAATAAATCTCTGGAATAGTAGATTCAAATTATAGAAAAAATTAATTTTACCATTTGTTTGGATTATTTAAAGAAAGGATCGTACAATATAAACGCAATTGGTTGATTACAATAAATCTTTTTTTTATCTGGCTACTGGTGGGTTTTTTTCTTTCCTGCAAATCTTGGTCTCAACTTATCAATTGTCACGAGCACGGTCACTACCCATAGCCAATTTTTTTCCATCCTTCAATATTCACTCCTCCACCTTCTTTCTTGTTCAATTCGAACAATAGGACCGACGAAGATACTAACCGGAAACGGTGCCGACAATCAATAACGAGATTACCAATCCGTACATTTTCCACATAGTTTCTTGGCTTTAGCAATTAAAATGATTACCACTACGATCACTTGATAATAACTGCACGACGTATGGCACTTCGAGATCCTAAATAGCCTCGTAAAGTGTTCTTCACGCGGGGGTAAAACCAATCGCTGATCATCCCAGATCGGCTGATCGGAAATAAAAAAAAAAATTAAAAATCGCTCGTTATGCGCCGACGTGCGTAACTAAAGCGTTAACGCGCACATTGGTATAGCAATTTATCTTTACTTCGTTCGAATAGCAATATAGGGTACATTGGCGTAGCTAGCATTTTTTTCTTGGCCGGAGGAGAGGGGGGCTAGCAGAGGCTTGAGAGAAACTGGTTTCTCTCAAGCCTCTGGTTTGGATGAGAATCATCTTTAATTTTTGAAAATTAAAATGTAAACATGAAAATGAAAAAATAAACGACTCTAAAAGAATTGCAGTTAATTAAAAATAAAAATGTAAACAAATTTCCTTTCTTAATATTAAGTGTACAACTTTGCTTCCGCCGTTGTTTTTTTCCAAAATTTGAGGCTTTATTCTTAAAAAGTGATTACCTATTCATGTTGCCTGACTGCCCTGGTAGGGCACTTATAAGGGGACCCCACAGCGATCTGATAGAAAGTGTAACGTTGTGTCACATGTGGGCCTTATCTGGCTGCCGGATCAGGCCGTTGTCCGGTTGCCTGACCAGGCGTTTATGCTGTCTGATCAGGTCATTATAATGTTGCCTGATCTGGTCCTCATATTACTTCCTTACGTAGCCAGTACACGTATGCTCGTACACATACACACTCTACGATATATTAGATGAAGTAAAAAGTTCTGAGCGTTTTTTCGCTTTATTTCGACGATGAAATTAACATAGGATTATCCGATTTAGATCAAATATGCGCTGTTTTGTTCGATAACTTTTGTCCATTTTGAAGGCAATTTCATAATTCCGCGATTGACGAAGTCCTCGTCCCTATTGGTAAAAAACTTGACCAGATCATTTTCACAAGCCTCTCTTGAGGCCAGTTTTGTACCATCAAGAAAATTTTGGCAATGCTTGAAAAGGTGATAATCGTTTGGTGCCAGGTCTGGACTATACGACGGGTGCGATAGAACTTCCCATCCAAGCTCTCGGAGCTTCTGGCGCGTCGTTAAAGATGTGTGCGGCCTGGCGTTGTCTTGATGGAACACAACACCCTTCCTATTGGCCAATTCTGGCCGCTTCTGGTCGATCGCTTGCTTCAATCTGGTCAGTTGTTGGCAGTCGAGGTTCGAATTGAGTGTTTGGCCCGATGGGCGCAGCTCATAGTGGATGATTCCCTTCCAATCCCACCAAACACCTTCCAATCCCACCAAACACCTTCTTGGCCTTTAATCCGGGCTTGGTGATCGTTTGGGCCGGCTAACCGCGATTGGAACACGATCTTTTTCGGCTGTTGTTCTCGTATATTCGACAATTGGCCTATCAGAGCGTGCCTCATCTTCGACGTCAAAGAACTTTTTTTCAAGCGTAATGTCACCTTTAAATCGCCGTATAGTATGACCCGATGCTATGTATACATCTCGTTTCTCCTTCAATGCTCGGCTAAAACGCATCAATTGCGTTCGATAGCGATCCCCTGTGATGGTTTCACTCGTTTTCAACAGCTCATGATCATATCAGACCGAGCTGCTCCCACCAAATGCAGAGCATAACCTTGACACCGTGAATATTCCGTCTGGCCATTGACGTGGAGGCATGTCCTGGCATTTCCCATGATTTTTTTGCACTTGGGATTATCGTAGTGGACCCATTTTTCGTCACCGATCACAATGGGATGTAGAAACCCCTTTCTATTCTGTCTTTGAAGCAGCTGTTCGCAAAAGCAAAGAAACACCGTTCAACATCTCTCGGCTTCAACACGTACGGAACCCAATTTCCTTGCTTCTGGATCATTCCCATGGCTTTGAGGCGTTTCGAAATGGCTTGTTGAGTCACTCCCGATGATTGGGCCAATTCTTCTTGCGTTTGGCACGAGTCATCTTCAAGTAATGCCTTCAGTTCGGAATCTTTGAAAATGTTCTCACTTCCACAGAAGACCTGCGTCGCTCCCGGCCGGTCTTTCCCAACGGGGGGAATTCCCAAAGGCTCTCTCTCTCTCTCCTAGACTTTTACTCCGATTGACTTAAAACTTTGGGAGAATATTCTAGACGTATTGTGCTATTAGATAATTAAATTTAAAAAATTGATTTTTTGAAATTTTCGAACCCACGTAACCCCTTGAACGATGCCTCCAATATAAAATCAACAACCTTCCAAAATTTCACGTTTCTACCCTTAGCGGTTTAGGCTGGGCGATGATGAGTCAGATAAACGATATTAACTAGATCTTGATTTAAATAAATACATTCAAAATAAATCATTTTAATAATGTAATTCAATATGAAAAATTCTATTGCACGAAAAATCCAGTAAATTCAAATAAAATTTAAAAAATCAGACAGACGCATCTAATGAAGGCCTTATATACGCGAAAAATTTCAAAATTTTTCATTTTTTTATTATTTTTGATTCCATTAGCTTCTGGCTAAGGAATCAAAAGGAATATTTTAAGCTCTACAGAATCGAAAAATTCCAAAAATTGTTAAAGTTTACAGCATTTAGAGCGTAATAATAGATACCGCGCGGCGCGCGCCCGACCGCCAACCTCAAAGCCGGTTTTACCACGATTCACTTTTTTCAACCTTGTGAAAGTTCTAACTCTCGAACGAAGGTTCAGATCGCTTTGAAATTTTCACAAAATATTCTTAGTATCATCACCTATCGTGTGAACCACAGAAACAAAAATTTCAATGACACAAAAAAATATAAAAAATAAAATACCGACAGAAAATTGAGTAAAAAAATTTTAAGTTTCGAATTTTTATTATAATAATTTTTTTTTAAATAATATTGTTGGTTCACACTGAAGATACATTCATTATGCAATTATAAATATGTTCATTTTTTTTTTCAGCCATCCACATCGATGCCGAGAACTTTCACCATGAACGCGCGCGCAAAAAAAAATACATTGCTTTATTATGTTATATCTCCGCCATTTGTTAATATTTCTGATTTTTTTTTTACATATACTTAACCATGTGCATAAGTGATCTCTGAAAAAAATGTTGTCAATATATGCGTCATTTTTTTTTTGTTAACCGCGTATAGAAAAGTACCTTCGAAAATCGGCGAAATCGCGTATATAAGGCCTTAATATCAAAATAATTTTTCCGTCAGCGTGAACTGTTTGATTTTAATTATTTTGGATCGACTTTTTTCTGCAGCGGTCAGGGGGGGGGGGGGGGGGGGGGGGGGGGGGTCGCCAGGCGTTCAGGGGGGGGGGGGCTGTGCCCACCCCAGCCCCATCCTGCCTACGCCAATGGCGACCCGAATTCTCGTGGTAGGTAGTCGCGTAGGAAATCATGAACGATTATTTATTTAGGTAGAGTTTACATAGTATACGTAGTGTTTACGATTCAATAGTGGAATTGGTGGAGAACGTTCGCGCGTGAGCTTTTCGATAAGAAACGGACGCTTGTATATGTGACGGTCAAAGTTGACTGATTATCTTACCGATGCTGACCTCGGGCTGTCAAAGTTCACTCACAATCAGATAAATAAGTAAATAAACGCTTTGACCTGAAAGCTCGAGACAGTCTGTTTTCTAAGTAATTTGAAAAACTACTTATTTGCTAGTCGAGTTTACTGCTGTGAGTTATTTTCTGTACTTACACTGCCGGCCAAAAGTTCGAATACACTAGTCGAAATTTTTTACCGCACTCAAAGTTAAATAGCGGACTCAAAAATGAAGATAATTGAATATTCAAAGTGGCGTTTCGAAGAGGACAAAGGGTCTAGCCGGATAAGAATGATGAATCTGCCCCCACCGTATTTTGTGGCGCCGATTATTTCATAAGCTTCTAACCTAAAAAAAAAATTGTTGTGCAAAATTACAGCATTCTACATCGATTTCGTGGGATCTTCCTGCTGAAAAAACGTGTTTTTTTTTTTTTCATTTTTGCAGTTATTAAATACTAAGAGGCGACCGAAAAATCTGAAAAAATTCTAAAAAATCAGAAACATGTCAATGTTAATGGAAAAATTATTTTCGTTTTTTTTTAAATCCTAAACTCTATTTTTAATCATCGAATCTTCCTTTAAAAACATTATTTTCTAGCGAAGAGATTTTTCTACTATTATGACAAAAATTGACATGATTTTACTCTTCATTCCCTACATTTCAAAAAAAAAAAAAAGTCTCAAAATTCGATCTGCAACACATTGGAAAAAAATAAAAACGACAAAATTTCTCATTTCTCATTGGAAATCCATACATAAATCATTCTTTCGGTTTAATAAATGGTTGCTCAAGGCTGGAGTAGCTGTCAGACATAACAAACAGATGTAAACTGTAGGATTTTTACGTTGATTTTGGATATTTTTTATTTTTCGACGTCATTTAATAACATGTCGATGAGAAAATCATTGAGTATGTTTATGCAGACACTTGCTCACGTTATGCTAAGATATTCTAGTCACGTAAAAGGTCAAACACGCATGCATAATAACATGAAGAACGAACTGATGGCGTTGACGCGAGTTTTTTTTCTACAGTAGTAAGGTAACAGCGCAGCGTTACAGAATTGCGGCTTGCGTAAACGTAACCTCTCAAAATTGTTTCACAGTTTACGCGGATCTGAATATTTCAGCTTATTAGCTTGACCAAAAGTCCGCGTAAACATACTCATCTCAGCATAGCTGTCGGTAAAACCGCACAGTTCAAGTGGCGCCACTAGTGTGGATGCATCGAACTAAATTGAACCACGCAATCGATCTAGATGTCATGTCTCATTTCTCATAACTACTCCAGCCATGAGCACCCATTTATTAAACCGAAAGAATGATTTATGTATGGATTTCCAATGAAAAATGAGAAATTTTGTCGTTTTTATTTTTTTTTCAATGTGTTGCAGGTCGAATTTTGAGACTTTTTTTTTTTTGAAATGTAGAGAATGAAGAGTAAAATCATGTCAATTTTTGTCATAATAGTAGAAAAATCTCTTCACTACAAAATAATGTTTTTAAAGGAAGATTCGATGATTAAAAAGGGAGTTTAGCATTTTAAAAAATGAAAAAAAAATTCTCATTAACATTGACATGTTTCTGATTTTTCAGAATTTTTTCAGATTTTTCGGTCGCCTTTTGGTATTTAAAAACTGCAAAAATTGAAAAAACACGTTTTTTCAGCAGGAAGACCCTTCGGCATCGATGTAGAAAGCTGTAATTTTTCACAAAATTGTTTTTTTAGGTTAGGGATTTGGGAAAAAATCGGCGCCACAAAATTCGGTGGGGGCAGATTTACCATTCTTATCCGGCTAGACCCGTTACCTTTATTTTTCCGCGCGGCGCGGTCGTGCGCTTCGAAGGGTTTCACATTAAATGCTGTATCACCGCCAATTTTTAGAAATTTCTTTAAAAAAATTTGGTGAGAGCATTCTTAACAAATGTATCTTTCAGAAAATGAAAAAAAAATGACAAACAACATTTTTTTACCGTGGTGTGGGGCCTTAAAGTCTTTGAAAAATTGTTATACTAACCTGCTGCTGTATTATTCCTTCGTTATTTTTTCTTATCGAGTGCCCGCCATTCTCGCACACGCAGTCGTTGGGCAATTTTCTGCCCCTTTCGTTTATCCATTTCATTCACAACATAAACTTTATATAGGAAAATGTGTAAAGTGATTAATGTCTCGTGCTTCCCTCGTGTCTCTCTAGCATCCGGCAAGATAAGGTTAGGCACGTTTTTATCGTCGAACTGTATAAGTCCGGCTGCTTGACCAGCGCCTGAAGCTAGCCGTATCAGGCAAATTGAAGTAAGCCGTGAGTCCGGTTGCTTGACCAGCGCCTGAAGCTTGACCGCATCAGGCAAACGGAGGAGAACGTACATCCAGTTGCCTGACTATCGCCTGACACCAGCCGGATCAGGCAAATTACTACAACTTGATCAGGCCCGGATCAAATATCAGGCCAGCCGGAAGATACTTCTATGCGGGAGGCCGTGAGACAAGGAAAAAGTCCTATTTGATTTAAATACATCCTATTTAAATTAAATATTGTTTTTGGCACTGTGGTAAATGGATTAAGGGGCCAGTCCACTTTGAAAATTTCAAAAAATCGATTTTTTTTTGCTGTTTTCGAAAGTACATACATTCAGAAATATTGTGTCAAAATTTTATGAAAATCCGAGCTTTCTAAGTATTTTTTTTTTTTACCTGAAGTGCCTTACCTCAAAGCTAAGGCACTTCAGCAACATTACACACATCCTCCTGCTCTTTTCGAGGAAGTACAGGAAGTTTTAAAACCTATTTACGAGGATCTCACCAAAACAGAACTGCTCGAAAGGTGTTTAAGGTGGCCATACGCAAAACAATAATGAAAGTTTTAACAACTGCGTATGGAATATGGCACCTAAACACATGTTCAACGGCAAAAAAATCGTAGACATTGCCCGCAAAGTTTCCGCGTGTGTCTTTAATGAAGGATTTCGTCCAGTGCTCAAAATAATGGAAATATAATGGGCGTCAAACTCGGCCCGATCGCCATCGGATTCGCCGACAATCCCGATGACGAGCGTGTTCGCTCTGCAAACCGCCGCAGTTCTGAGTGCTCAAAAGAGACCAGAACCAAACGAAAGCAAGCAAGACTTGAAGAAATCGACGATGATGAGCAATCAGAAGGGATTTTGGACGGTGCAGGAATTGCCGATTGAGTTTAGGTAAGAGTTTTTCATAGTACAAACTTCAAACGCGTTTTTCTCGAAACAACGTTTTCAAAATCTAGCTCCATCGTATCTCTAAAACTAATAAACCGATTCTCTTGAAATTTCAACCACATATTGTAAACATGATTCGCAACAAGACGACCCTCGATGGTTTTAAAATTTTGATTTTTACTCTTTTTTTTTGCGAAAAACTGCGAAGAAAACGCGTTTTTTTTTTTACTTTTTTCGTTTTTCATCTGCCATTTTTTTATTTTTTGATAAAACTTTATATCCGAGGGTCATTTTGTAGCTGGTGTCATACTGAATCTAATGGACTTTGATTTTTTTGTTTCAGACAAGCCGTTGCCGAGTTGTGATGGAGCTACCTAGCCCACCTATTTTTGAGGCGTAACGTTAAACTATAGTTTTTGTACTTAAAAATGAATTAAAATGAATTAAAATTTTTTTTTAAATGTATTTCAAGACTTTATTTATCAAGCCCAACAACTTTTATATTCATATATTTTATAAAATCCTCAAAAAAAAATCGCGAAAATAGCCTTTTTTTCGTGGCTCCAAAGTGGACTGGCCCCTTGAAGAGAGATAAAAAAATATATATTTTTTAAGGTATTGCAAGAGTTTGATATTAATGTTGATATGAACGATCAAATGAAATGATGTAAATTTTATTTTAAAAAAAAAACGTGATTTTGATTGAAACCAGTTTTTATTAAGCCTCTTCCAACCGCCCAAAAAAATGTTGGCTACACCAATGCATTTCGCGTTGGACGAGGCGGCAGTTTCAATCGCGGATAATCGAAGTAAAATAAATATAACCCGTATGCACTCCTATCCGTCTATCATATTTTCAAAATGAAACGCGTGTACAAATTCGCGTAGATAAATGCGCGCGCGCGTATTTGCGCGTTCGCGAATTCAAACAAACCGGAAACTCATGGGCGTGATGCGTACCGAGCAAATTCAATCTGTTGGCAAACACAAAACTGGACGTAAATTCAATAGTACTTTTGCCTCGTAGAAAATAATTTTTTTTTTTTTTTCGATATCGCTGTGGAGCGGACAAATGTTTGGATTCGTTATTGTTTTTTTTTTTCACGCTCGAGATTGCGATGTTTTCGTAACCGAAACCGAAAATGAACGATTAGAATAATCGGCGGTTGGAGGGTCGAGACCTTTTCGACCTACTGACATCCATCCCACTGACGGTATAAAAATAAAATTTTTTTTTTTTTGCACGCAACTATAAAATATATAAAATAATTTTTATTTTTCACAAAAATACATTTCAGACTCATGAAGAAATTGGAAGAGGAAAAGGAATAAAAAGAATTTAAAAATAGCGGAGATATGAGTTTGTTTGGGTTTGTTTGGGTTTTCGGAAATCCTTGCCCTCTTTCGAAAAAAGGAGGAACCTCTTTCGGAAATCCTTGCCAATGATGGAATTTTTTCTCTGTCAGGTATCGTCTGTAAAATTTGAGAAAAAAAAAAACATTTCTTGCGAAGAAAGATAATAGCTAAAGTATAGCATAGAAAACAAAATTTTTAATTTTTTTTTATAGAAATTACAGCTGTTTGAAAAAAAGACTTTGATGTTAACCAGAATGTTGAGTTTTTTAAATTGAGGCCCCACATCACGGTAAAAAAAATTTTTTTTTGTCATTTTTTTTCCATTTTCTGAAAGATACATTTGTTAAGAATGCTCTCACCAAATTTTTTAAAGAAATTTGCAAAATTGGCGGAGCTACAGCATTTTATGTGAAACCGTTCGAAGCGCACGACCGCGCCGAGCGGCAGATGTGAGGCAATAAAACCGATATACGTGGACCTTAGTAAAGACGAGCTTGTTCAACGATGTTTAGGCGCTTTTTCACCAGAATAACAACGAGTCTTTGAACTCTGTTATATGGAAATTTGCGCCAAAGACATCGTGGAGCGGCAGACCCACAGTTGAAACTGCCGCTAATATTGCTTCAATACTTTTTAACAATGGTCATATTGGCCTCGTAAATCTATTGGAGATATTAAACATAAAAATTGGTGAAACACTCTACCAATATTGTCAAAACATCGACGAGAAGGGAATATGCGAAGCCGAGCACGAAGCCGAAAAAAGCACGCATGAGGGTCGTCTGCGTGCAAAACATGAAAAAAAATGATGAGTCTCTGGATGCTGAGGAGCTGTTGTATGGTCCAGGAATAGCTGACTAACGGTGAGAAACAACAAAAAAAAGAGACAAATAAAAAATTTAGTTTGTATGTCGAATTATCCTTCAGCAAAACTTTGAACGCGTTTTTCTCGAAACTACGTTTTTCAACCTGGTTGACAACATATTAAAAAAAAACTATTCATCCGATTTGCATGCGCCAAGTCTTAAACTACTCGAAAATCCAGTCTCTATGGCACCACGCAGGGATTTTTTTTAATAAAAGGGCCCCCTTCTATTTTTTTTTTTATGAACGATGAAAATTTTCCATGAAAATCGGGAATAAAATTCGCTGGTCCGCCATTTTTTTTTTTTAGATATCGAAATTCCCCTACGTGATGCTGTAAACCTATATGTCTAGTTTCTAAATATATTTTTATTTTATTTTTCAGATGAACCGTATGGCTCAATCGCTGTCAACCGCCGAGCAGCAATTTCGTCGGAGTGTCCTCTTGGAAGCGGCGTACACCGCAAACTATACTTTAGATTCGAGTACAAAAATTTGTATACAGTCTTCTATATGTATACATTGACTATGAGTATTAATAAAAAAAAATTGCATTCATCGTTTGCTTGAAAATAATTACGAAAAATACACCCTCGTACCGCGCACGAACCGTGGTGTGGGGCCTTAATAAAGAATCAACTCGCCGTCCGAACGAAAAAAAAATTCTACGCAACATCGTAGATTATACTATAAAGAACGTGTGATGTGAATTGCATCAGAATCGATTGAGTAGGGAAGAGTGGGGCACAATGTGTCACGGGGCACTGTGAGCCACATGCGGTTTCTCGGAGTTTTGTAGATCATAAATTCCGAAATTTTATCTATTGAACCGCGATTTATATTTGGTTTCGTCAGGCCTAAAAGAAATATAGCAGCTCGCAAAGAATTATTTAAAAAATACAAAACGAATTTAAGCCTCGAAAAAAAAAAATTCCATTAGCTGAAAAAACGTCAAATATCGTGGACCAGTTGTTCGGGGCACAATGTGTCATCGTGTTGTTGAGCACAATGACTCGACTCCCAATGTTACTGGCAAATAATACCCGTTGTGAAATGATCGTCCGTTTCGCAGCACTTGACACACTCCACCCACCTATCCGACACATTGTACCCCACCCGTAGAGTACAAAAAATATGGTAGCTTTATTACACGCTCATGAACGTCTATAAAATCGGTTCTAACGTTTTTTTTTTCTTCTTCTTCTGATCAGACTACTTTGGTAAGAGTAAAAATTCGTTAGAAAAAAACGTGACACACTGTGCCCCACCTTCCCCCTAGATCTTGAGATATTTAGTCCACCAGTTGAAAAAAAAAAAAAAGTTTCGAGTAAAGCGTAAAAGAAATAAAGTACCACGTCATCGTCTCAAAATCAAATGTTTTTTTTTTTACATTACCTTTAATCTAAATCTATATAAATAATATAAATAATAAATGTAGACAAATTTTTTTTTTTTTTAAATCTCAAGGTGCTGTAAACGCTTAAAAAAAAAAGATATTTCTCTTTTAACGGTTTGGCGATTTTACCGAGTTTTGTCAGAGTTCTCATTTTAATCCCGGGACTGCACACACTCGTGACGGACGAGTATATGTGTGGATGGAGTAGACTCTCGTTGGCCCACTACGAAGTTAATCAACTCTCCGAGAGCTCGTACGTATATTCGTATGTGTGTAGATATATATATATATATATATATATATATATATGGGGCATTCCATACCAATTCGATCTGGGTCTGACCCTCGACCCCTCAAATCTGGTTCCCGATTTTTCCTATCATTACTCTCACTCTATCAAGCAATTACAATTTTTTTCAGATTTTTCAAAATAAATTTAAGCGCGTCATGAATTTTTGAATTTTTTTTTTTTGAACACCTCGATGGCCGTAATCGAAAAATCTGAAAAAATTCCCAAAAATACAGTGTCAGATATAAAAAATGTTGGTGTAAAATTCATAATGTCTGGGCTTTTGCTTCAACCCGTTTTTTAGCTTTTTGAGCAAAAAAAAATGAAAAAAATAAGAAGCAGAGGTCAATTTACTGTAGACTGTTGCTCGAAATTTTGTATGCATAGTAACAGATTTTTAAAAAAATTTCTCCGATTTTTCTAAAGTGTATTTTGTAATTTTCGAATATTTTTTTTTATCATGGTTGACAAAAACCCTAATTAGGGATTTGAAAATGATGCGAATTGCACTAACAATAAGCGTAAGATGCCTGGTGAGGTTCGGTACACTCTAAACTACTATTGAACTACTACTGCAGACAGTAGCTTGAATATTTTTGATGATGACGAACGGTTTTTGGAAATTTTTAAGGATTTTTTAAAGCATTTTTTTTCTGTAATATCATCGTAAAATCATGATTAATTGAAAGCGGTCATGAACAGTGAACCCAAACAAACCCAAACAAATCTGGTACTATGCATACAAAATTTCGAGCAACAGTCTACAGTAAATTGACCTCTGCTTCTTATTTTTTTCATTTTTTTTTGCTCAAAAAGCTAAGAAACGGGTTGAAGCAAAAGCCCAGACATTATGAATTTTACACCAATATTTTTTATATCTGACACTGTATTTTTGGGAATTTTTTCAGATTTTTCGATTACGGCCATCGAGGTGTTCAAAAAAAAAATTCAAAAATTCATGACGCGCTCAAATTTATTTTGAAAAATCTGAAAAAAATTGTAATTGCTTGATAGAGTGAGAGTAATGATAGGAAAAATCGGAAACCAGATTTGAGGGGTCGAGGGTCAGACCCAGGTCGAATTGGTATGGAATGCCCCATACATATATATATATATATATATATATATATATATATATATATATATTACATTCTTCGCATATTGCCAAGGGGCCTCTTCGCTCACTCGCACGAAGAAGTTATTATTCATACGAAATGACTATATATGCTTGTACTATCGACAAAAAAGGGTCGTCCCTGATAAAAGGAAGAACCAGCACGATAATACATCGGGAAATGCATAATGTCAAATTATTAATTCGAATTCGTAATATTAAAATCGTATGAACTCGAGGATCGATTGATGACAAATGAGAAAAAAAAAAACTCATCAAGAGGGCCGTACGTGCCGTCAGTGCGTGCACTGACAGAAAATTTCTTTTGATATTAAGGTGTGAGGGCTACTTGTAACGCCGAAAAAAAAACGCTTTTTGTATTTTGACTTATTGGCGCAATTCTAAAACAAAAAGTATAAAATGCCATGAGCAAATGGTCAGAAAATTGTTTATAAAAAAGGAACTTTGCAATATAATAAAAAAAATCCTACCTAGTGACTCAGAAAATGTAATCCTAAATATACAGTTAAGGGGCCAGTCCACTTTGAAAATAAAAAAAAATCGTTTTTTTTTTACTGTTTTCGAAAGTACATACATTCAGAAATATTGTGTCAATATTGCCGATTGAGTTTAGGTAAGAGTTTTTCATAGTTATAAACTTCAAACGCGTTTTTTCTCGAAACAACGTTTTCAAAATCTAGCTCCATCGTATCTCTAAAACTAATGAACCGATTCTCTTGAAATTTGAACCACATATTGTAAACATGATTCGCAACAAGATGACCCTCGATGGTTTTAAAATTTTTATTTTTACCCTTTTTTTTGCGAAAAACTGCGAAAAAAACGCGTTTTTTTTACTTTTTTCGTTTTTCATCTGCCATTTTTTTATTTTTTGATAAAACTACGTGTAACCCGTTACGGGGCCAGTCCACTTTGGAGCTATGAAAAAAGGCTATTTTCGCGATTTTTTTTTTGAGGATTTTATAAAAGATATGAATATAAAAGTTGTTGGCCTTGATAAATAAAGTCTTGAAATACATTTAAAAAAAATTTTTATTCATTTTTATTCATTTTTAAGTACAAAAACTATAGTTTGACGTAACGCCTCAAAAATAGGTGGGCTAGGTAGCTCCATCACAACTCGGCAACGGCTTGTCTGAAACAAAAAAATCAAAGTCCATTAGATTCAGTATGACACCAGCTACAAAATGACCCTCGGATATAAAGTTTTATCAAAAAATAAAAAAATGGCAGATGAAAAACGAAAAAAGTAAAAAAAAAAACGCGTTTTTTTCGCAGTTTTTCGCAACAAAAAAAAGAGTAAAAATCAAAATTTTAAAACCATCGAGGGTCATCTTGTTGCGAATCATGTTTACAATATGTGGTTCAAATTTCAAGAGAATCGGTTTATTAGTTTTAGAGATACGATGGAGCTAGATTTTGAAAACGTTGTTTCGAGAAAAACGCGTTTGAAGTTTATACAATGAAAAACTCTTACCTAAACTCAATCGGCAATTCCTGCACCGTACAAAATCCCTTCTGATTGCTCATCATCGTCGATTTCTTCAAGTCTTGCTTGCTTTCGTTTGGTTCTGGTCTCTTTTGAGCACTCAGAACTGCGGCGGTTTGCAGAGCGAACACGCTCGTCATCGCGATTGTCGGCGAATCCGATGGCGATCGGGCCGAGTTTGACGCCCATTATATTTCCATTATTTTAAGCACTGGACGAAATTCTTCATTAAAAACACACGCGGAAACTTTGCAGGCAATGTCTACGATGTTTTTTGCCGTTGAACATGTGTTTAGGTGCCATATTCCATACGCACTTGTTAAAACTTTCATTATTGTTTTGCGTACGGCCACCTAAACACCTTTCGAGCAGTTCTGTTTTGGTGAGATCCTCGTAAATAGGTTTTAAAACTTCCTGTACTTCCTCGGAAAGAGCAGGAGGATGTTTGTAATGTTGCTGAAGTGCCTTAGCTTTGAGGTACTTGCACCATTCTAAAGGCCGATGGGTCGGCCGAGCGCGCTATACGCTCAGGTAGACGAAATGACGTCCTGACGTTCAGGTGAAAAAAAAAAAATACTTAGAGAGCTCGGATTTTCATAAAATTTTGACACAATATTTCTGAATGTATGTACTGTCGAAAACAATTTAAAAATATCAATTTTTTGAAATTTTCAAAGTGGACTGGCCCCTAAACAAAAAAAAATCGATTTTTGGGAAAAAAAACCGCCTCGTCGACGATCTGTTTGCTCGAGAATTCAAATATTAATCGCGGAATTATTTGTACATCACAGTAACGTTTGACTACGGAGAAAAATAATTCTAAAAAAAACAATGTGGAAGCTCCGATTGATGACACATTCGAAGATAAGTCACTTTGAGTGGCAAGCCTTTGAGCCGTTGCCGGAAATTCCCGATAAAGAGAAGAAGAAGAAGAAGAAGTAGAAATAGAGGAAAAGAAAAAACAATCTGTCGTTCATCTCCGCACGGGTGACCCGCGGGATCAAATAGACGGAGAGGCGAACATCGCAAGTTTGTCGATGTACTCGGGGTCTGTTTGTGATGCTCAAACACACGACAAAACCCAGGAAGTGCAATGTTTGGTCAGTGATAAACCGGTTGTAATATAAAAAGAAAGAAAATGAAAAAAAAAAAAAAAAAAAAAAACTTTTCTCGTTCGGTTGCCAACCGCGCAGATACATCGTAATAATTATTTGAATTTTTTTTTGTTTCTCAGTAAAACGATGATAAACGTGAAGACACCGCGGGTTTTTACCCGAACCCCACTTTTCGGGACCTTCGAACTCCCAAAGTCCCCCTCTCCCCTGCTTGGCGATCACTATATTTAGTTGCGCTACTCGTTCTCGGGAATTCAGTCAAAAATTGGACAGTGCGTGAAACACTTGAAATCTTTGGAAAAATCTTTCGAGACGAATATGAAGCTTTTTGCAATCGCGTTTTTGGCTATCGCCGCTGTCTCTGGTAAGTACAAGATCTTTAGAAATTGATTTTCAATCCATTTCGTCAACTCCACTTTTCTTTGCACCGACGTTATCAATTGAAAAACTCAACCACTTGGCTCGATTTGCAAAACGAACAAAGGCCATAGCCGGGTAAGTAGGGAAAAATTGCCCCCGCATTTTTTCCAGCGAAATTTGGAGTATATTCTGAGGTATGAAAAAAAACAAATTTTCTGAAAATTTCATCCCCCGTCAACGCAATGGTTTAAGAAAAATGAATTTTTTTTAAATACCAAAAAAAAAAATTTTTTTCCGGAAACGGTTCAGTGGGTCGATTTGATTTTTTTTTTGGTACTTGTTACGATCAAACGTGTTACGAAATAAAATTATAGAACATCTTGCGAAAGATTAAGGTTTGAAAAAAAAAGAATGTTCCTTGTTTTATTTTTTTTTTACTATAATCCACTTGGGGTACAATAACGAAAATTTTTTCATATAATCTTTGGGCACCTTATTAGATTATATAATTTTTTCAAAACGATCGGTTTGGTACGCCACAGTGAAAAAAAAAGAAACAGATTTTATTGATATATTTCAGTTATATATCTGTACTGATATATTTACTTATATATATACAATAGAAAATTGTTAGTTTAATTAACAAATTGAACTGAGAAAGCCTCATGTGCGTCGTTGAAAATTTCAATCTTCATCGCTGTCCTCTTCAATTACTACATTGGGTATTGTCACTTTCGAACAGTTGACTTAATATGTGGGCCGGCTTGATGATTTTTGATAAATATCGCCCATGGGCTAAATAATATATGATTGCAGCGATATGCGAACAGCAACCAGCAGCTCTTTTGCCGTTAGCACACTCACAAGCATATCGTGTTATTCCCACACATCCATTTTTATTTGGATTGTATTCCACGAAACACCGGTATACTTTTTTTCCAATGTGTCGAGACTGAACCAGAACTTTTGAAGATTGAAATTTTCAAGGACGCACATGAGGCTTTCTCACTTCAATTTGTTAATTAAACTAACAATTTTCTATTGTATATATATAAGTAAATATATCAGCACAGATATATAACTAAAATATATCAATAAAGTCTGTTTCTTTTTTTTTCACTGTGGCGTACCAAATCGATCATTTTCAAAAAAATTATATAATCTAATAAGGTGCCCAAAGATTATATGAAAAAATTTTCGTTATTGTACCCCAAGTGGATTATAGTAAAAAAAAAAATAAAACAAGGAACATTATTTTTTTTTCAAACCTTAATCTTTCGCAAGATGTTCTATAATTTTATTTCGTAACACGTTTGATCGTAACAAGTACCAAAAAATCAAATCGATCCACTGAACCGTTTCCGGAATTTTTTTTTTTTTTTATATTTAAAAAAAAATCATTTTTCTAAAACCATTGCGTTGACGGGGATGAAATTTTCAGAAAATTTGTTTTTTTTTCATACCTCAGAATATACTCCAAATTTCGCTGGAAAAAATGCGGGGGCAATTTTTCCCTACTTACCCGGCTATGGCCTTTATCAATATTGATTCGGCAATTAGTTGTCATCAATTACTGTGAAAAAAAAAATAATCACCTGGGCTGAACAAATCCGCTATTGAGTAATTCATCGAGCCAACCAATTCACTGAGCCACTAAAATACCAAAGATTTTATTGCCTCATCTTCCGTTGGTCTGTGAATCAACGAAGTTAAGGTAGTAGTCTCGCCAAGGCGTTTTTCTATAGATTTTTTTAAAATTATTTTGAGGACCCATTCAGGACACTATTGAATGATTATCTGCCAAATTTCAAAAAGATTCACCGCTCCGTTTTCGAGATATTGGCAATCAAAGATTTCATGCTTTTACACGTGTTCTTGTGACGAGCAGTGGAAAAAAAAAATCTCAATTACAGAGGAACATATGACGAAGTAGGTAAAAAAAAATCATGAGTTTTGACCGTCTAGTTTCAAAGATATAGCGATTTTAATTAAGCTAACGACGCTAGCGCCATGAAGCGACTGGAGCAGCAGACTAGAACTAGATTACAGTAGTGTGTGCATATCCGTATATGAGGCATTCTTCATCAACTGGGCCACTTTTTTTTTCAACCTCTCAAATTTTTTTCAAAATCTGCCAGTTTGAAATATTAGTCAAAAAGAACGTCTGTGATTTTTTTTAGATTTTTTTAGGCGTCCGTTCAGGATTTTCAATTTTTTATTACGAACACTGTATCCGAAAAAATATTCATCAAACAAGAAAAAAACACGAGAATAAAAACTTTTTTGTTTTTTCCGCTTTATCGAAAAAAATCAAAATCATAATTTTTCTGCATTGAGAACATTGAAATTTGGCAAAAAAATGAGAATAACATTTTTTTAAACGTAATAACACACTTTCGATTTCGGTGCAAATTTTACAGGATGTCTGTCATTGGGTAAAGAGTCTGCGAAAAAATTTTCAGAATGGTATCTGCAATGGTTAGGATGAAAAAAAAATAAAAACCCTGCGAAATCTCATAACCGCATATATGCGGTTATGAGATTTCGCAGGGTTTTTATTTTTTTTTTCAGCCTAACCATTAGGATGAAAAAGGATTAGGATGAAAAAAAATAAAAACCCTGCAAAATCTCATAACCGCATTATGCGGTTATGAGATTTTGCAGGGTTTTTATTTTTTTTCATCCTAACCATTGCAGGTACCATTCTGAATTTTTTTTCGCAGACTCTTTACCCAATGACAGACATCCTGTAAAATTTGTACCGAAATCGCAAGTGTGTTATTAGGTTTAAAAAAATGTTATTCTCATTTTTTTGCCAAATTTCAATTATTTCAATGGAGAAAAATTATGATTTTTATTTTTTTCGATAAAGCGGAAAAAATAAAAAAGTTTTTATTCTTGTTTTTTTTTTGTTTGATGAATATTTTTTCGGATACAGTGTTCGTAATGAAAAATTGAAAATCCTGAACGGACGCCTAAAAAAATCTAAAAAAAATCACAGACGTTCCTTTTGACTAATATTTCAAACTGGCAGATTTAGAAAAAAATTGGAGAGGTTGAAAAAAAAAAGTGGCCCAGTTGATGAAGAATACCTCATATGCAGAGTATCTACGTAATTAGTAGCCGGAATGGATAGTCTGATACAAAAGTGAGGCTTAGGTAAACATTACCAGGTGTACAAGTATGAAATGCGGATTTTTTTCTAAAAAAAAAAAACACGTTAATTTCGGAAGAATGATAAAAAGTGCTTTATTCAAGGTATGCTCCATCGCTTGTTATACATTTTTCCCATCTTTCGGGCAATTTGTGAATACCACGCCAGTAGAAAATCTTCCCCTTTTGCTGCGAACCATTCATCGAGCCGGTTGGCCGGGCTTAACCCATGACTTTCTGCGCTTCGGATTGTCGCAATGGATCCATTTTTCATCACCAGTGACAATTCGATGCAAAAAAAAAACCTTTTCTTTTCTCCCGTTGAAGCAGCAGTTCACATGTCAAAAGACGCCTCTCAATGTCCCTTGCTTTCAATTCATATGGGACCCAATGTCCTTCCTTCTGGATTATGCCCAAAGTTTTAAGACGTTTTCCTACCGTTGGATAAGTCAACTCCCAATGATGTAGACATAACTTGAAGTGTTTGAGATGAGTCTTCATTGAGCAATGCCTCCAACTCGTTATCTTCAAATTTTTTCGGCTGACCAGGTCGCTCCTTGTCATCCAAGTCGAAATCACCAGCTTTGAAACGTGCAAACCACTTCCGACGCGTTTGCTCAGCTAGAGCATGTTCACCATGCACTTCCACTAAAATACGATGAGCTTCGGCAGCACTTTTGTTCATATTAAAGTAATGAAGTAAAACTTCCCGCAAAAACACTTTATTCGGCACAGATGTTGACATATTCAAGAAATTATAAAGTGTTGTTATTTACGATTCAAAAGGAGGTTATGTACAGCAAATGACATTCAATGATAGCTGTTTCACGATGAATACATTACTGCCGGTAACAACGAAATACTGTACTACCTACGCCATCTCTTGTAAAACCCTACGAATTAATTCCAACACCTAATAAACAAATGTTTTTTTGATTTTTCATTATCAACGCACCAGGTGTACCAGTAGGGAACGAAAACGTCAAATGTGTCCCTGGAACATTGGTGAAGCAAGACTGCAACAACTGCGTGTGTTCGGCGGACGGTACTTCGTTGGCTTGCACCCTGATGTTGTGTCCAACATCATCGACGGGAGCCAAGAACGTCCGAGAGCGTCGCGAAGCGAGTGAGAAGGTCTGCAAGCCCGGTGAAACGAAGAATGAGGAATGCAATACTTGTTTCTGTCTGGATGACGGCACCGGTTGGGCTTGCACCCTGAAGGCTTGTCTATCGCAGGTCTGTGAGCCAGGTAGCCGTTACCAGAAGGATTGCAACGAGTGCACTTGCAGTCAGGATGGAACTTCGGAATCTTGCACGAGGAAAGCGTGCCCGCCAGAACGTCATTAACGTGGATGGCAATGTGGTGAGTCCATTTCAGAATTAACGAAAAAATGCCACGGAAACTGCAACTTGCGGGAAGTTGCAGATGGAGGCAACAGCCTGACGATTGAAACGATCGTTGCTGAAGGAGCTACTTTTTTTTTTTCCTTCTTCGCCGATCATCAAAACTTACGCCAGTCAATTTTTTCAAGGTATCGACGAAATGGATCAAAATAAGATCTGACGTCGGAAGTTGGCAATCCCGTGTTCCACGAAGGATCAATCGAAAGTGGCCTCACACGATCGTACCAATACCTACGAGTAGCCTCGACCCTCTCCACTTTGATTCGATAATCAGTACCGTACTTTTTGTGTTGACTATTTGTTAATAAATGCGATCGACGCTACGTTAATATGTGTCTGAAATGATCGATTCCTTCATCCCTGTCAATGAACAAATACGCCGTCTTTTTTTTTTTACGGAATTTTAGGCCTTTCCGATGCAACAATTGCACTGCAAATCCAAGTGTGTTGTTTCAAGGCAATCGTATATGTGGCGTGTGGTCACTTTTTTTACACATATATGAAATTTTGTGCCAAACAAAAGAGGATTTGCGGGGAATTTTACTGGACTACTTTACGAAAGAAAAAAGCTTTTTGCGTCGGGGGACGCTAGACAGAAGCGAAGCTTCTGTGCATTTTTCGGTGAAAGTAATTTTTGGTGGAATTATATATTATATTTTATATTAAAAGTTATGTGAAGCATGTACAGTACTGGACAAAAAAAAAGTACGCACTAGTCGAAATTTCTTACCGCACTAAAACTTACATAGCGGACTCAAAAATAAAGCTAATTGAATTTTTCACGTCGCATTTCAAAGAGGACAAGTTTACCTTTGTTTTGCTTTTTTAGAAAGTTCTCTACGATTTTTTTTCGCTCTGGTGCGCACTTTTGAACGTGGCCATTTTTCGTCTATTTTTTGGCCGTCGAAAATTAACTGCAAAGTTTGTGGAAAATTTTTTTCCTCGGTTTTTTCCATGGGAAACACACTAGAAACTATTCGTAGGTCAAGAAAATCATTCATCCGACGTCTTCAAAAATGTGTCGAGATTAATGGCCATCACTTCGAACATTTGTTACAATAAATTTTCTGCACAAAAAATTCATTTACATTATTCGGATATTCTTATTGTTAATACCATCAGGATTTTCCGTTTTTACACGTTCATTTTGGTGAAAAATCATTTCAGGGTCATGATATCCTAGGTCGTTGGATTCTTCTGAATATCAGCTACAACGTCTTAGTAAAAAAAAAACATGCTCCCATTTGAAAAACCATTGATGACCTTGAGAAGGCAAAAACTATGACCTTGACAAAAATTAATTTTTCACCGCTGTATCAGCCATTCGAAATCAATCAAATTACCATCAGACATTTTTTACGTCACTCTGAAGGTAACGGAGATATTTGGGATGGTCACGTTAAATGGTCCAAATGGTATATATATATACAGGGTGTCTCAAAATGACCTGATATTTTAATTTATTAATAAAACGTATTATTTATTTGAAAAATACGGATATTTTTATTTTAATATTAGATGAAGTAAAAAGTTCTGAGCGTTTTTTCGCTTGATTTCGACGATGAAATTAACATAGGATTATCCGATTTAGATCAAATATGCGCCGTTTTGTTCGATAACTTTTGTCCATTTTGAAGGCAATTTCATAATTCCGCGATTGAAGAAGTCCTCGTCCCTATTGATAAAAAACTTGCCCAGCTCATTTTCACAAGCCTCTCTTGAGGCTAGTTTTGTACCATCAAGAAAATTTTGCAAATGCTTGAAAAGGTGATAATCGCTTGGTGCCAGGTCTGGACTATACGGCGGGTATGATAGAACCTCCCATCCAAGCTCTCGGAGCTTCCGGCGCGTCGTTAAAGATGTGTGCAGCCTGGCGTTGTCTTGACGGAACACAACACCCTTCCTATTGGCCAATTCTGGCCGCTTCTGGTCGATCGCCTGCTTCAATCTGGTCAGTTGTTGACAGTAGAGGTCCGAATTGAGTGTTTGGCCCGATGGGAGCAGCTCATAGTGGATGATTCCCTTCCAATCCCACCAAACACACAGCAAAACCTTCTTGGCCGTTAATCCAGGCTTGGCGATCGTTTGGGCCGGCTCACCGCGATTGGACCACGATCTTTTTCGGCTGTTGTTCTCGTATGTGACCCATTTTTCATCGCCAGTCACCATCCGCTTAAAAAATGGGTCGATTTCGTTACGTTTCAGCAAAGAATCGCAGGTATCAATTCGGTCCAAAAGGTTCTTTTGCGTCAATTCGTGTGGCACCCATACATCGAGCTTCTTCTTGAGACCAGCCTCATGCAAATGGTTCCAAACGGTTTTCTGGCTAATCTTCAGTTCCTGGGCAATGGAATAAGTGCTCACATGCCGCTCCGATTCGACGATTTCCATGATTTTATCGACATTTTCGACGATTGGCCTACCAGAGCGTGCCTCATCTTCGACGTCCATATTACCAGAACGGAATCTTTGGAACCACCGCTTTGCTGTTGCATTCGATACTGTATTGGCTCCATAAACAGCACAAATTTTTTTGGCCGCCTGCTCCGCCTTCTCACCTTCGTCGTAGTGGTACTGAAGAATTTATCGAAGTTTCTCTTTTTTTACCTCCATTTTGAAACGCTGTAACACACAACTGGCTTCACCAAACACAAAACTGTCAAATAACTTTTTTTGAAGCGTAACGTCACCTTTAAATCGCCGTATAGTATGACCCGATGCGATGTATACATCGTGAGATATGGCTCACTAAAGACATCTAGCGGAAAACGCGCAGAACTTTTTACTTCACCCAATATAAGGTAGAAACATGGAGGTTACCTGTGGACCACAATATCCGATAAATGGCCGCCTCGTCTCTGTTTGCAAACGTTCACTCTTTACACAAAATTTTCCATAACCTTTTTCCCACAATTGCTGAATAATTTCATCAATGGTGCGTCCAATTGCTCCCTCGAGCTTCCGAATAGGCTGTGGATCATTGGCATACACTTTTCCTGCCAGAAAAACCCCGAAGCATGAAGTCCAATGGCCTCAAAACGCACGATCTTGATGGCCACTCCACATCACCGCGGCGCGCGATAACACGACCACGAAACATCGTCTGCAACAACTGCATTGTTTCACATTGCATTTTCACAATTTCTATGCGTTGCCCGATCGTGTAATTCTTCATGTCTAAACCTCAGTACTTCCTGATGCCAGATGTCAAAGATTAGCACTCTATGTTCGCCACAGAAAAAAAAAATGGCGCTCAACCCGAGTCGAAAACTAAGGCCTAAAACTTTATTCGATTCGGCCGAAATTGTAAAAGTTGGCCTACGGTTGGCGACTTAGACCGAAAAAAACGGCGAATCTTTTAAAATCGTAATAATTCAGGCGACTTATAAACCGGAACGTACCGAAAATGCGCCGGAAAAAAACGCCGGAACTCAGTTCCGGCGTGTTGATCGGCCTAACGGGTTGCAGGTTGAATGTACGCCGAAACTTGGGATTTCAGCTTACATCAGTCAGCGTTCTGCTCAGGCCGAAAATATGCCGATACTCATTTTTTCGGTCTACTGATCGACGTCGCAGGTTACAGGCTCCTCATTATCCTTCGAACTCACAATAAAAGTTCAACAATTGGCAGAATTCAGCTAATCAAAGCTCAAATTTTACATCACTTTAACTCATAATTTTACATCACTTTAACTCCCAACTAATTTACTCAAGGCTCTGTATAAATTCATTATTTTGAATTAAAAAAAACACGTTGAAAAGGATCTTCTTTATTATCGTAGAGATTTAAGAGGAAGCAAGATCGAATTGCACTAATTATCACTCATTATATTACCAAATATTGATACTCGATGGGGAGACCGAAATTCCAGATTTCTGCGTGTTTTCGGCCCGAGAAAGCAGGCTGACGGAGAAACCGAAATCCAGAGTTCAGGCGTGTTTTCGGCCTGCAAAGCCTGGCCGGAATGGTTCGCTATTCCGGCCGGTTTTTGACGTGAATTCGGTCTAGACCGAAAACACGCCGGAAAATAAGACTTTTATTTTTCGACTCGGGAATTTAAAATGGCAGGTCATTTTGAGACACTCTTGACTTGTAAGTGCATTGTTTCAACTTGTGTATACCATTGACAAGTGTTATTTCCTAAAATGACACACTTGAACTTGCAGTATGGGCCCGAAAAGCCATTTTTTTTTCCACCAGCATCGATCGGGGCCTTTCCTATTTGCACCGGAAGTGCTCCATCGAAAAGCGATCAAAAGTGGAGCACGTAGCACATCTTACAGCAGCGTTATTATTTTTCATGAAAAATTATAATAGCGTGTGCCAGGAGGGGGATGAGTCTTCCGTGTAATTGGCCGGATGAAGAAAGCTCGTTGACGTTGGATGCTATTCGCCAAGACTGATGGGCTCAACGATTGCTTGTTTATCGATAAGAGAACGTCTTGCCTTTAAACAAATTAACGCGGGAATGCTGAGCACTGTCTGGTACGATACGCATCCAATATTTCACACTTTTCTGCGGAAACTCGTACCGTCGAAACTCCTGAATTTCATTACTCGGCTCTCTGAATATATCCCGTGGTAAAAAAAAAACAAATGAATTAAATTTCGCTTGGAACGATAATCGAAGCGAAAAATTTTACATGAATAATGACGTGTATGCAAGCGTCAATTATCCACTCAGTTGGACTTTCAAATGTATTATTATATTGGGTAAAGTAAAAAGTTCTGGGCGTTTTCCGCTAGATGTCTTTAGTGAGCCATATCTCACGATGTATACATCGCATCGGGTCATACTATGCGGCGATTTAAAGGTAACATTACGCTTCAAAAAAAGTTCTTTGACAGTTTTGTGTTTGGTGAAGCCAGTTGTGTGTTACAGCGTTCCAAAATGGAACGGAGTAAAAAAAACGCTCGGAGGACGATTATAGGCGCATTTGTTAATAAACAAAGGTAAAAGCAATGATGATGAAGGTTTTGGGGGATTCGATGG
The DNA here is from genome assembly GCA_963932345.1 of Ophion ventricosus. NCBI lineage: Eukaryota > Metazoa > Arthropoda > Insecta > Hymenoptera > Ichneumonidae > Ophion > Ophion ventricosus. Next base: position 38,091,545 of record OZ010711.1, on the reverse strand, counting down.
GACATTCCTGATACGACGGCACGGAGGTTTCCTCTGCTTTTACCTTACTTTCGGTCATTTTGCGTCAATATCTATCACGACGCTCGGAGAACGATCACAGGCGCATTTGTTAACAAACAAAGGTAAAAGCAATGATTATGAACGTTTTGGATGATTCGTTGGGACAGTCCTGATATGACGGCTCCGATGTTTTCTCTGCTTTTACCTTACTTTTGGTCATTATGCGTCAAGATCTATCACGACGCTCGGAGGACGATTGCAGGCGCATTTGTTAACAAACATAGGTAAAAGCAATGATTATGAAGGTTTTGGGTGATTCGTGGGGACATTCCTGATACGACGGCTCCGAGGTTTTCTCTGCTTTTACCTTACTGTCAGTCATTTTACGTCAAGATCTATCACGACGCTCGGAGGACGATTATAGGCGCATTTGTTAATAAACAAAGGTAAAAGCAATGCTGATGAAGGTTTTGGGGGATTCGATGGGACATTCCTGATACGACGGCACGGAGGTTTCCTCTGCTTTTACCTTACTTTCGGTCATTTTGCGTCAATATCTATCACGACGCTCGGAGGACGATGACAGGCGCATTTGTTAACAAACAAAGGTAAAAGCAATGATTATGAAGGTTTTGGGTGATTCGTTGACACATTCCTGATATGACGGCTCCGAGGTTTTCTCTGCTTTTACCTTACTTTTGGTCATTTTGCGTCAAGATCTATCGCGACGCTCGGAGGACGATTATAGGCGCATTTGTTAATAAACACAGGTAAAAGCAATGATAATGAAGGTTTTGGGGGATTCGTTGGGACATTCCTGATATGACGGCTCCGAGGTTTTCTTTGCTTTTACCTTACTTTCGGTCATTTTGCGTCAAGATCTATCACGACGCTCGGAGGACGATTATAGGCGCATTTGTTAATAAACAAAGGTAAAAGCAATGCTGATGAAGGTTTTGGGGGATTCGATGGGACATTCCTGATACGACGGCACGGAGGTTTCCTCTGCTTTTACCTTACTTTCGGTCATTTTGCGTCAATATCTATCACGACGCTCGGAGGACGATGACAGGCGCATTTGTTAACAAACAAAGGTAAAAGCAATGATTATGAAGGTTTTGGGTGATTCGTTGACACATTCCTGATATGACGGCTCCGAGGTTTTCTCTGCTTTTACCTTACTTTTGGTCATTTTGCGTCAAGATCTATCGCGACGCTCGGAGGACAATTATAGGCGCATTTGTTAATAAACAAAGGTAAAAGCAATGATGATGAAGGTTTTGGGGGATTCGTTGGGACATTCCTGATATGACGGCTCCGAGGTTTTCTTTGCTTTTACCTTACTTTCGGTCATTTTGCGTCAAGATCTATCACGACGCTCGGAGGACGATTATAGGCGCATTTGTTAACAAACAAAGATAAAAGCAATGATGATGAAGGTTTTGGGGGATTCGATGGGACATTCCTGATACGACGGCACGGAGGTTTCCGCTGCTTTTACCTTACTTTCGGTCATTTTGCGTCAATATCTATCACGACGCTCGGAGAACGATCACAGGCGCATTTGTTAACAAACAAAGGTAAAAGCAATGATTATGAAGGTTATCTGTATATTTTTTTTATTTTTATTTTAATTTATTTTAAATTATTTTAATTTATTTGATTTTAATTATTTTTTTTTTTTAATGGTACAAATACCATAGCATTCTACCCAAAAAGTACCTAGAACTAACGCTTATCCATCAGCAGATCACACTTGCATAGTTAAGATGCCGATAAAATTTTTTTACAATTATTTCACAACAGTTAGGAGCCAGAACCCTTTTCGTATACATCAAATAATACAAATACCATAGCATTCTACCCAGAAAGTACCTAGAACTAACGCCTATCCATCAGCAGATCACACTTGTATAGTTAAGATGCCGATAAAAATTTTTTACAATTATTTGACAACCGCTAGGAGCCAGAACTCTTTTCGAACACATCAAATAATACAAATACCATAGCATTCTACCCAAAAAGTACCTAGAACTAACGCCTATCCATCAGCAGATAACACTTGCATAGTTAAGATGCCGATAAAATTTTTTTACAATTATTTGACAACAGTTAGGAGCCAGAACTCTTTTCGTATACATCAAACAATACAAATGCCATAGCATTCTACCCAGAAAGTACCTAGAACTAACGCCTATCCATCAGCAGATCACACTTGCATAGTTAAGGTGCCGATAAATTTTTTTTACAATTATTTGACAACAGCTAGGTGCCAGAACTCTTTTCGTATACATCAAACAATACAAATACCATAGCATTCTACCCAGAAAGTACCTAGAACTAACGCCTATCCATCAGCAGATCACACTTGTATAGTTAAGATGCCGATAAAATTTGTTTACAATTATTTGACAACAGCTAGGAGCCAGAACTCTTTTCGAACACATCAAATAATACAAATACCATAGCATTCTACCCAAAAAGTACCAAGAACTAACGCTTATCCATCAGCAGATCACACTTGCATAGTTAAGATGCCGATAAAATTTTTTTACAATTATTTCACAACAGTTAGGAGCCAGAACTCTTTTCGTATACATCAAACAATACAAATACCATAGCATTCTACCCAGAAAGTACCTAGAACTAACGCCTATCCATGAGCAGATCACACTTGCATAGTTAAGATGCCGATAAATTTTTTTTACAATTATTTGACAACAGCTAGGAGCCAGAACTCTTTTCGTATACATCAAACAATACAAATACCATAGCATTCTACCCAGAAAGTACCTAGAACTAACGCCTATCCATCAGCAGATCACACTTGCATAGTTAAGATGCCGATAAAATGTTTTTACAATTATTTGACAACAGTTAGGAGCCAGAACTCTTTTCGTATACATCAAACAATACAAATACCATAGCATTCTACCCAGAAAGTACCTAGAACTAACGCCTATCCATGAGCAGATCACACTTGCATAGTTAAGATGCCGATACATTTTTTTTACAATTATTTGACAACAGCTAGGAGCCAGAACTCTTTTCGTATACATCAAACAATACAAATACCATAGCATTCTACCCAGAAAGTACCTAGAACTAACGCCTATCCATCAGCAGATCACACTTGCATAGTTAAGATGCCGATAAAATTTGTTTACAATTATTTGACAACAGTTAGGAGCCAGAACTCTTTTCGTATACATCAAACAATACAAATACCATAGCATTCTACCCAGAAAGTACCTAGAACTAACGCCTATCCATGAGCAGATCACACTTGCATAGTTAAGATGCCGATAATTTTTTTTTACAATTATTTGACAACAGCTAGGAGCCAGAACTCTTTTCGTATACATCAAACAATACAAATACCATAGCATTCTACCCAGAAAGTACCTAGAACTAACGCCTATCCATCGGCAGATCACACTTGTATAGTTAAGATGCCGATAAAATTTTTTTACAATTATTTGACAACAGCTAGGAGCCAGAACTCTTTTCGACAACATCAAATAATACAAATACCATAGCATTCTACCCAAAAAGTACCTAAAACTAAAGCCCATCCATCAGCAGATCACCCTTGCATAGTTAAGATGCCGATAAAAAATTTTTACAATTATTTGACAACAGTTAGGAGCCAGAACTCTTTTCGTATACATCAAACAATACAAATACCATAGCATTCTACCCAGAAAGTACCTAGAACTAACGCCTATCCACCAGCAGATCACACTTGTATAGTTAAGATGCCGATAAAAATTTTTTACAATTATTTGACAACAGCTAGGAGCCAGAACTCTTTTCGAACACATCAAATAATACAAATACCAAAGCATTCTACCCAAAAAGTACCTAGAACTAACGCCTATCCATCAGCAGATCACACTTGCATAGTTAAGATGCCGATAAAATTTTTTTACAATTATTTGACAAGCGTTAGGAGCCAGAACTCTATTCGTATACATCAAACAATACAAATACCATAGCATTCTACCCAGAAAGTCCCTAGAACTAACGCCTATCCATCAGCAGATCACACTTGCATAGTTAAGATGCCGATAAATTTTTTTTACAATTATTTGACAACAGCTAGGAGCCAGAACTCTTTTCGTATACATCAAACAATACAAATACCATAGCATTCTACCCAGAAAGTACCTAGAACTAACGCCTATCCACCAGCAGATCACACTTGTATAGTTAAGATGCCGATAAATTTTTTTTACAATTATTTGACAACAGCTAGGAGCCAGAACTCTTTTCGTATACATCAAACAATACAAATACCATAGCATTCTGTCCAGAAAGTACCAAGAACTAACGCCTATCCATCAGCACATGACACTTGTATAGTTAAGATGCCGATAAAACTTTTTTACAATTATTTGACAACAGCTAGGAGCCAGAACTCTTTTCGAACACATCAAAGAATACAAATACCATAGCATTCTACCCAAAAAGTACCTAGAACTAACGCTTATACATCAGCAGATCACACTTGCATAGTTAAGATGCCGATAAAATTTTTTTACAATTATTTGACAACAGCTAGGAGCCAGAACTCTTTTCGTATACATCAAACAATACAAATACCATAGCATTCTACCCAGAAAGTACATAGAACTAACGCCTATCCATCAGCAGATCACACTTGTATAGTTAAGATGCCGATAAAATTTTTTTACAATTATTTGACAACAGCTAGGAGCCAGAACTCTTTTCGAACACATCAAATAATACAAATACCATAGCATTCTACCCAAAAAGTACCTAGAACTAACGCCTATCCATCAGCAGATCACACTTGCATAGTTAAGATGCCGATAAAATTTTTTTACAATTATTTGACAACAGTTAGGAGCCAGAACTCTTTTCGTATACATCAAACAATACAAATACCATAGCATTCTACCCAGAAAGTACCTAGAACTAACGCCTATCCATCAGCAGATCACACTTGTATAGTTAAGATGCCGATAAATTTTTTTTACAATTATTTGACAACAGCTAGGAGCCAGAACTCTTTTCGAACACATCAAATAATACAAATACCATAGCATTCTACCCAAAAAGTACCTAGAACTAACGCCTATCCATCAGCAGATCACACTTGCATAGTTAAGATGCCGATAAATTTTTTTTACAATTATTTGACAACAGCTAGGAGCCAGAACTCTTTTCGTATACATCAAACAATACAAATACCATAGCATTCTGTCCAGAAAGTACCAAGAACTAACGCCAATCCATCAGCACATGACACTTGTATAGTTAAGATGCCGATAAAACTTTTTTACAATTATTTGACAACAGCTAGGAGCCAGAACTCTTTTCGAACACATCAAAGAATACAAATACCATAGCATTCTACCCAAAAAGTACCTAGAACTAACGCTTATACATCAGCAGATCACACTTGCATAGTTAAGATGCCGATAAAATTTTTTTACAATTATTTGACAACAGCTAGGAGCCAGAACTCTTTTCGTATACATCAAACAATACAAATACCATAGCATTCTACCCAGAAAGTACATAGAACTAACGCCTATCCATCAGCAGACCACACTTGTATAGTTAAGATGCCGATAAAATTTTTTTACAATTATTTGACAACAGCTAGGAGCCAGAACTCTTTTCGAACACATCAAATAATACAAATACCATAGCATTCTACCCAAAAAGTACCTAGAACTAACGCCTATCCATCAGCAGATCACACTTGTATAGTTAAGATGCCGATAAATTTTTTTTACATTTATTTGACAACAGCTAGGAGCCAGAACTCTTTTCGAGCACATCAAATAATACAAATACCATAGCATTCTACCCAAAAAGTACCTAGAACTAACGCCTATCCATCAGCAGATCACACTTGCATAGTTAAGATGCCGATAAAATTTTTTTACAATTATTTGACAACAGTTAGGAGCCAGAACTCTTTTCGTATACATCAAACAATACAAATACCATAGCATTCTACCCAGAAAGTACCTAGAACTAACGCCTATCCATCAGCCGATCACACTTGTCTAGTTAAGATGCCGATAAAATTTTTTTACAATTATTTGACAACAGCTAGGAGCCAGAACTCTTTTCGAACACATCAAATAATACAAATACCATAGCATTCTACCCAAAAAGTACCTAGAACTAACGCCTATCCATCAGCAGATCACACTTGCATAGTTAAGATGCCGATAAATTTTTTTTACAATTATTTGACAACAGCTAGGAGCCAGAACTCTTTTCGAACACATCAAATAATACAAATACCATAGCATTCTACGCAAAAAGTACCTAGAACTAACGCCTATCCATCAGCAGATCACATTTGCATAGTTAAGATGCCGATAAATTTTTTTTACAATTATTTGACAACAGCTAGGAGCCAGAACTCTTTTCGAACACATCAAATAATACAAATACCATAGCATTCTACCCAAAAAGTACCTAGAACTAACGCCTATCCATCAGCAGATCACACTTGCATAGTTAAGATGCCGATAAAATTTTTTTACAATTATTTGACAACAGTTAGGAGCCAGAACTCTTTTCGTATACATCAAACAATACAAATACCATAGCATTCTACCCAGAAAGTACCTAGAACTAACGCCTATCCATCAGCAGATCACACTTGTCTAGTTAAGATGCCGATAAAATTTTTTTACAATTATTTGACAACAGTTAGGAGCCAGAACTCTTTTCGTATACATCAAACAATACAAATACCATAGCATTCTACCCAAAAAGTACCTAGAACTAACGCCTATCCATCAGCAGATCACACTTGCATAGTTAAGATGCCGATAAAATTTTTTTACAATTATTTGACAACAGTTAGGAGCCAGAACTCTTTTCGTATACATCAAACAATACAAATACCATAGCATTCTACCCAAAAAGTACCTAGAACTAACGCCTATCCATCAGCAGATCACACTTGCATAGTTAAGATGCCGATAAATTTTTTTTACAATTATTTGACAACAGTTAGGAGCCAGAACTCTTTTCGTATACATCAAACAATACAAATACCATAGCATTCTACCCAGAAAGTACCTAGAACTAACGCCTATCCATCAGCAGATCACACTTGTCTAGTTAAGATGCCGATAAAATTTTTTTACAATTATTTGACAACAGCTAGGAGCCAGAACTCTTTTCGAACACATCAAATAATACAAATACCATAGCATTCTACCCAAAAAGTACCTAGAACTAACGCCTATCCATCAGCAGATCACACTTGCATAGTTAAGATGCCGATAAAATTTTTTTACAATTATTTGACAACAGTTAGGAGCCAGAACTCTTTTCGTATACATCAAACAATACAAATACCATAGCATTCTACCCAGAAAGTACCTAGAACTAACGCCTATCCATCAGCAGATCACACTTGTCTAGTTAAGATGCCGATAAAATTTTTTTACAATTATTTGACAACAGTTAGGAGCCAGAACTCTTTTCGTATACATCAAACAATACAAATACCATAGCATTCTACCCAGAAAGTACCTAGAACTAACGCCTATCCATCAGCAGATCACACTTGTCTAGTTAAGATGCCGATAAAATTTGTTTACAATTATTTGACAACAGTTAGGAGCCAGAACTCTTTTCGTATACATCAAACAATACAAATACCATAGCATTCTACCCAGAAAGTACCTAGAACTAACGCCTATCCATCAGCAGATCACACTTGTATAGTTAAGATGCCGATAAATTTTTTTTACAATTATTTGACAACAGCTAGGAGCCAGAACTCTTTTCCAACACATCAAATAATACAAATACCATAGCATTCTACCCAAAAAGTACCTAGAACTAACGCCTATCCATCAGCAGATCACACTTGCATAGTTAAGATGCCGATAAAATTTTTTTACAATTATTTGACAACAGTTAGGAGCCAGAACTCTTTTCGTATACATCAAACAATACAAATACCATAGCATTCTACCCAGAAAGTACCTAGAACTAACGCCTATCCATCAGCAGATCACACTTGTCTAGTTAAGATGCCGATAAAATTTTTTTACAATTATTTGACAACAGCTAGGAGCCAGAACTCTTTTCGAACACATCAAATAATACAAATACCATAGCATTCTACCCAGAAAGTACCTAGAACTAACGCCTATCCATCAGCAGATCACACTTGTCTAGTTAAGATGCCGATAAAATTTTTTTACAATTATTTGACAACAGTTTGGAGCCAGAACTCTTTTCGAACACATCAAATAATACAAATACCTTAGCATTCTACCCAAAAAGTACCTAGAACTAACGCCTATCCATCAGCAGATCACACTTGCATAGTTAAGATGCCGATAAATTTTTTTTACAATTATTTGACAACAGCTAGGAGTCGGAACTCTTTTCGAACACATCAAATAATACAAATACCATAGCATTCTACCCAGAAAGTACCTAGAACTAACGCCTATCCATCAGCAGATCACACTTGTCTAGTTAAGATGCCGATAAAATTTTTTTACAATTATTTGACAACAGCTAGGAGCCAGAACTCTTTTCGAACACATCAAATAATACAAATACCATAGCATTCTACCCAAAAAGTACCTAGAACTAACGCCTATCCATCAGCAGATCACACTTGCATAGTTAAGATGCCGATAAAATTTTTTTACAATTATTTGACAACAGTTAGGAGCCAGAACTCATTTCGTATACATCAAACAATACAAATACCATAGCATTCTACCCAGAAAGTACCTAGAACTAACGCCTATCCATCAGCAGATCACACTTGCATAGTTAAGATGCCGATAAATTTTTTTTACAATTATTTGACAACAGCTAGGAGCCAGAACTCTTTTCGAACACATCAAATAATACAAATACCTTAGCATTCTACCCAAAAAGTACCTAGAACTAACGCCTATCCATCAGCAGATCACACTTGCATAGTTAAGATGCCGATAAAATATTTTTACAATTATTTGACAACAGCTAGGAGCCAGAACTCTTTTCGAACACATCAAATAATACAAATACCATAGCATTCTACCCGAAAAGTACCTAGAACTAACGCCTATCCATCAGCAGATCACACTTGCATAGTTAAGATGCCGATAAAATTTTTTTACAATTGTTTGACAACAGTTAGGAGCCAGAACTCATTTCGTATACATCAAACAATACAAATACCATAGCATTCTACCCAGAAAGTACCTAGAACTAACGCCTATCCATCAGCAGATCACACTTGCATAGTTAAGATGCCGATAAATTTTTTTTACAATTATTTGACAACAGCTAGGAGCCAGAACTCTTTTCGAACACATCAAATAATACAAATACCATAGCATTCTACCCAAAAAGTACCTAGAACTAACGCCTATCCATCAGCAGATCACACTTGCATAGTTAAGATGCCGATAAAATTTTTTTACAATTATTTGACAACAGTTAGGAGCCAGAACTCTTTTCGTATACATCAAACAATACAAATACCATAGCATTCTACCCAGAAAGTACCTAGAACTAACGCCTATCCATCAGCAGATCACACTTGTCTAGTTAAGATGCCGATAAAATTTTTTTACAATTATTTGACAACAGTTAGGAGCCAGAACTCTTTTCGTATACATCAAACAATACAAATACCATAGCATTCTACCCAGAAAGTACCTAGAACTAACGCCTATCCATCAGCAGAACACACTTGTCTAGTTAAGATGCCGATAAAATTTTTTTACAATTATTTGACAACAGTTAGGAGCCAGAACTCTTTTCGTATACATCAAACAATACAAATACCATAGCATTCTACCCAAAAAGTACCTAGAACTAACGCCTATCCATCAGCAGATCACACTTGCATAGTTAAGATGCCGATAAAATTTTTTTACAATTATTTGACAACAGTTAGGAGCCAGAACTCTTTTCGTATACATCAAACAATACAAATACCATAGCATTCTACCCAAAAAGTACCTAGAACTAACGCCTATCCATCAGCAGATCACACTTGCATAGTTAAGATGCCGATAAATTTTTTTTACAATTATTTGACAACAGTTAGGAGCCAGAACTCTTTTCGTATACATCAAACAATACAAATACCATAGCATTCTACCCAGAAAGTACCTAGAACTAACGCCTATCCATCAGCAGATCACACTTGTCTAGTTAAGATGCCGATAAAATTTGTTTACAATTATTTGACAACAGTTAGGAGCCAGAACTCTTTTCGTATACATCAAACAATACAAATACCATAGCATTCTACCCAGAAAGTACCTAGAACTAACGCCTATCCATCAGCAGATCACACTTGTATAGTTAAGATGCCGATAAATTTTTTTTACAATTATTTGACAACAGCTAGGAGCCAGAACTCTTTTCCAACACATCAAATAATACAAATACCATAGCATTCTACCCAAAAAGTACCTAGAACTAACGCCTATCCATCAGCAGATCACACTTGCATAGTTAAGATGCCGATAAAATTTTTTTACAATTATTTGACAACAGTTAGGAGCCAGAACTCTTTTCGTATACATCAAACAATACAAATACCATAGCATTCTACCCAGAAAGTACCTAGAACTAACGCCTATCCATCAGCAGATCACACTTGTCTAGTTAAGATGCCGATAAAATTTTTTTACAATTATTTGACAACAGCTAGGAGCCAGAACTCTTTTCGAACACATCAAATAATACAAATACCATAGCATTCTACCCAGAAAGTACCTAGAACTAACGCCTATCCATCAGCAGATCACACTTGTCTAGTTAAGATGCCGATAAAATTTTTTTACAATTATTTGACAACAGTTAGGAGCCAGAACTCTTTTCGAACACATCAAATAATACAAATACCTTAGCATTCTACCCAAAAAGTACCTAGAACTAACGCCTATCCATCAGCAGATCACACTTGCATAGTTAAGATGCCGATAAATTTTTTTTACAATTATTTGACAACAGCTAGGAGTCAGAACTCTTTTCCAACACATCAAATAATACAAATACCATAGCATTCTACCCAGAAAGTACCTAGAACTAACGCCTATCCATCAGCAGATCACACTTGTCTAGTTAAGATGCCGATAAATTTTTTTTACAATTATTTGACAACAGCTAGGAGCCAGAACTCTTTTCGTATACATCAAACAATACAAATACCATAGCATTCTACCCAGAAAGTACCTAGAACTAACGCCTATCCATCAGCAGATCACACTTGTCTAGTTAAGATGCCGATAAAATTTTTTTACAATTATTTGACAACAGTTAGGAGCCAGAACTCTTTTCGTATACATCAAACAATACAAATACCATAGCATTCTACCCAAAAAGTACCTAGCACTAACGCCTATCCATCAGCAGATCACACTTGCATAGTTAAGATGCCGATAAAATTTTTTTACAATTATTTGACAACAGTTAGGAGCCAGAACTCTTTTCGTATACATCAAACAATACAAATACCATAGCATTCTACCCAAAAAGTACCTAGAACTAACGCCTATCCATCAGCAGATCACACTTGCATAGTTAAGATGCCGATAAATTTTTTTTACAATTATTTGACAACAGTTAGGAGCCAGAACTCTTTTCGTATACATCAAACAATACAAATACCATAGCATTCTACCCAGAAAGTACCTAGAACTAACGCCTATCCATCAGCAGATCACACTTGTCTAGTTAAGATGCCGATAAAATTTTTTTACAATTATTTGACAACAGCTAGGAGCCAGAACTCTTTTCGAACACATCAAATAATACAAATACCATAGCATTCTACCCAAAAAGTACCTAGAACTAACGCCTATCCATCAGCAGATCACACTTGCATAGTTAAGATGCCGATAAAATTTTTTTACAATTATTTGACAACAGTTAGGAGCCAGAACTCTTTTCGTATACATCAAACAATACAAATACCATAGCATTCTACCCAGAAAGTACCTAGAACTAACGCCTATCCATCAGCAGATCACACTTGTCTAGTTAAGATGCCGATAAAATTTGTTTACAATTATTTGACAACAGTTAGGAGCCAGAACTCTTTTCGTATACATCAAACAATACAAATACCATAGCATTCTACCCAGAAAGTACCTAGAACTAACGCCTATCCATCAGCAGATCACACTTGTATAGTTAAGATGCCGATAAATTTTTTTTACAATTATTTGACAACAGATAGGAGCCAGAACTCTTTTCCAACACATCAAATAATACAAATACCATAGCATTCTACCCAAAAAGTACCTAGAACTAACGCCTATCCATCAGCAGATCACACTTGCATAGTTAAGATGCCGATAAAATTTTTTTACAATTATTTGACAACAGTTAGGAGCCAGAACTCTTTTCGTATACATCAAACAATACAAATACCATAGCATTCTACCCAGAAAGTACCTAGAACTAACGCCTATCCATCAGCAGATCACACTTGTCTAGTTAAGATGCCGATAAAATTTTTTTACAATTATTTGACAACAGCTAGGAGCCAGAACTCTTTTCGAACACATCAAATAATACAAATACCATAGCATTCTACCCAGAAAGTACCTAGAACTAACGCCTATCCATCAGCAGATCACACTTGTCTAGTTAAGATGCCGATAAAATTTTTTTACAATTATTTGACAACAGTTAGGAGCCAGAACTCTTTTCGAACACATCAAATAATACAAATACCTTAGCATTCTACCCAAAAAGTACCTAGAACTAACGCCTATCCATCAGCAGATCACACTTGCATAGTTAAGATGCCGATAAATTTTTTTTACAATTATTTGACAACAGCTAGGAGTCAGAACTCTTTTCGAACACATCAAATAATACAAATACCATAGCATTCTACCCAGAAAGTACCTAGAACTAACGCCTATCCATCAGCAGATCACACTTGTCTAGTTAAGATGCCGATAAAATTTTTTTACAATTATTTGACAACAGCTAGGAGCCAGAACTCTTTTCGAACACATCAAATAATACAAATACCATAGCATTCTACCCAAAAAGTACCTAGAACTAACGCCTATCCATCAGCAGATCACACTTGCATAGTTAAGATGCCGATAAAATTTTTTTACAATTATTTGACAACAGTTAGGAGCCAGAACTCATTTCGTATACATCAAACAATACAAATACCATATCATTCTACCCAGAAAGTACCTAGAACTAACGCCTATCCATCAGCAGATCACACTTGCATAGTTAAGATGCCGATACATTTTTTTTACAATTATTTGACAACAGCTAGGAGCCAGAACTCTTTTCGAACACATCAAATAATACAAATACCATAGCATTCTACCCAAAAAGTACCTAGAACTAACGCCTATCCATCAGCAGATCACACTTGCATAGTTAAGATGCCGATAAAATTTTTTTACAATTATTTGACAACAGTTAGGAGCCAGAACTCTTTTCGTATACATCAAACAATACAAATACCATAGCATTCTACCCAGAAAGTACCTAGAACTAACGCCTATCCATCAGCAGATCACACTTGTCTAGTTAAGATGCCGATAAAATTTTTTTACAATTATTTGACAACAGTTAGGAGCCAGAACTCTTTTCGTATACATCAAACAATACAAATACCATAGCATTCTACCCAGAAAGTACCTAGAACTGACGCCTATCCATCAGCAGATCACACTTGTCTAGTTAAGATGCCGATAAAATTTTTTTACAATTATTTGACAACAGCTAGGAGCCAGAACTCTTTTCGAACACATCAAATAATACAAATACCATAGCATTCTACCCAAAAAGTACCTAGAACTAACGCCTATCCATCAGCAGATCATACTTGCATAGTTAAGATGCCGATAAAATTTTTTTACAATTATTTGACAACAGTTAGGAGCCAGAACTCTTTTCGTATACATCAAACAATACAAATACCATAGCATTCTACCCAGAAAGTACCTAGAACTAACGCCTATCCATCAGCAGATCACACTTGTCTAGTTAAGATGCCGATAAAATTTTTTTACAATTATTTGACAACAGTTAGGAGCCAGAACTCTTTTCTCATACATCAAACAATACAAATACCATAGCATTCTACCCAAAAAGTACCTAGAACTAACGCCTATCCATCAGCAGATCACACTTGCATAGTTAAGATGCCGATAAAATTTTTTTACAATTATTTGACAACAGTTAGGAGCCAGAACTCTTTTCGTATACATCAAACAATACAAATACCATAGCATTCTACCCAAAAAGTACCTAGAACTAACGCCTATCCATCAGCAGATCACACTTGCATAGTTAAGATGCCGATAAATTTTTTTTACAATTATTTGACAACAGTTAGGAGCCAGAACTCTTTTCGTATACATCAAACAATACAAATACCATAGCATTCTACCCAGAAAGTACCTAGAACTAACGCCTATCCATCAGCAAATCACACTTGTCTAGTTAAGATGCCGATAAAATTTTTTTACAATTATTTGACAACAGCTAGGAGCCAGAACTCTTTTCGAACACATCAAATAATACAAATACCATAGCATTCTACCCAAAAAGTACCTAGAACTAACGCCTATCCATCAGCAGATCACACTTGCATAGTTAAGATGCCGATAAAATTTTTTTACAATTATTTGACAACAGCTAGGAGCCAGAACTCTTTTCGAACACATCAAATAATACAAATACCATAGCATTCTACCCAAAAAGTACCTAGAACTAACGCCTATCCATCAGCAGATCACACTTGCATAGTTAAGATGCCGATAAAATTTTTTTACAATTATTTGACAACAGTTAGGAGCCAGAACTCTTTTCGTATACATCAAACAATACAAATACCATAGCATTCTACCCAGAAAGTACCTAGAACTAACGCCTATCCATCAGCAGATCACACTTGTCTAGTTAAGATGCCGATAAAATTTTTTTACAATTATTTGACAACAGCTAGGAGCCAGAACTCTTTTGGAACACATCAAATAATACAAATACCATAGCATTCTACCCAAAAAGTACCTAGAACTAACGCCTATCCATCAGCAGATCACACTTGCATAGTTAAGATGCCGATAAAATTTTTTTACAATTATTTGACAACAGCTAGGAGCCAGAACTCTTTTCGAACACATCAAATAATACAAATACCATAGCATTCTACCCAAAAAGTACCTAGAACTAACGCCTATCCATCAGCAGATCACACTTGCATAGTTAAGATGCCGATAAAATTTTTTTACAATTATTTGACAACAGTTAGGAGCCAGAACTCATTTCGTATACATCAAACAATACAAATACCATAGCATTCTACCCAGAAAGTACCTAGAACTAACGCCTATCCATCAGCAGATCACACTTGCATAGTTAAGATGCCGATAAATTTTTTTTACAATTATTTGACAACAGCTAGGAGCCAGAACTCTTTTCGAACACATCAAATAATACAAATACCATAGCATTCTACCCAAAAAGTACCTAGAACTAACGCCTATCCATCAGCAGATCACACTTGCATAGTTAAGATGCCGATAAAATTTTTTTACAATAATTTGACAACAGTTAGGAGCCAGAACTCTTTTCGTATACATCAAACAATACAAATACCATAGCATTCTACCCAGAAAGTACCTAGAACTAACGCCTATCCATCAGCAGATCACACTTGTCTAGTTAAGATGCCGATAAAATTTTTTTACAATTATTTGACAACAGCTAGGAGCCAGAACTCTTTTCGAACACATCAAATAATACAAATACCATAGCATTCTACCCAAAAAGTACCTAGAACTAACGCCTATCCATCAGCAGATCACACTTGCATAGTTAAGATGCCGATAAAATTTTTTTACAATTATTTGACAACAGTTAGGAGCCAGAACTCTTTTCGTATACATCAAACAATACAAATACCATAGCATTCTACCCAGAAAGTACCTAGAACTAACGCCTATCCATCAGCAGATCACACTTGTCTAGTTAAGATGCCGATAAAATTTTGTTACAATTATTTGACAACAGTTAGGAGCCAGAACTCTTTTCGTATACATCAAACAATACAAATATCACAGCATTCTACCCAGAAAGTACCTAGAACTAACGCCTATCCATCAGCAGATCACACTTGTATAGTTAAGATGCCGATGAATTTTTTTTACAATTATTTGACAACAGCTAGGAGCCAGAACTCTTTTCGAACACATCAAATAATACAAATACCATAGCATTCTACCCAGAAAGTACCTAGAACTAACGCCTATCCATCAGCAGATCACACTTGTCTAGTTAAGATGCCGATAAATTTTTTTTACAATTATTTGACAACAGCTAGGAGCCAGAACTCTTTTCGAACACATCAAATAATACAAATACCATAGCATTCTACCCAAAATGTACCTAGAACTAACGCCTATCCATCAGCAGATCACACTTGCATAGTTAAGATGCCGATAAAATTTTTTTACAATTATTTGACAACAGTTAGGAGCCAGAACTCATTTCGTATACATCAAACAATACAAATACCATAGCATTCTACCCAGAAAGTACCTAGAACTAACGCCTATCCATCAGCAGATCACACTTGCATAGTTAAGATGCCGATAAATTTTTTTTACAATTATTTGACAACAGCTAGGAGCCAGAACTCTTTTCGAACACATCAAATAATACAAATACCTTAGCATTCTACCCAAAAAGTACCTAGAACTAACGCCTATCCATCAGCAGATCACACTTGCATAGTTAAGATGCCGATAAAATTTTTTTACAATTATTTGACAACAGTTAGGAGCCAGAACTCTTTTCGTATACATCAAACAATACAAATACCATAGCATTCTACCCAGAAAGTACCTAGAACTAACGCCTATCCATCAGCAGATCACACTTGCATAGTTAAGATGCCGATAAATTTTTTTTACAATTATTTGACAACAGCTAGGAGCCAGAACTCTTTTCGAACACATCAAATAATACAAATACCTTAGCATTCTACCCAAAAAGTACCTAGAACTAACGTCTATCCATCAGCAGATCACACTTGCATAGTTAAGATGCCGATAAAATTTTTTTACAATTATTTGACAACAGCTAGGAGCCAGAACTCTTTTCGAACACATCAAATAATACAAATACCATAGCATTCTACCCAAAAAGTACCTAGAACTAACGCCTATCCATCAGCAGATCACACTTGCATAGTTAAGATGCCGATAAAATTTTTTTACAATTATTTGACAACAGTTAGGAGCCAGAACTCATTTCGTATACATCAAACAATACAAATACCATAGCATTCTACCCAGAAAGTACCTAGAACTAACGCCTATCCATCAGCAGATCACACTTGCATAGTTAAGATGCCGATAAATTTTTTTTACAATTATTTGACAACAGCTAGGAGCCAGAACTCTTTTCGAACACATCAAATAATACAAATACCATAGCATTCTACCCAAAAAGTACCTAGAACTAACGCCTATCCATCAGCAGATCACACTTGCATAGTTAAGATGCCGATAAAATTTTTTTACAATTATTTGACAACAGTTAGGAGCCAGAACTCTTTTCGTATACATCAAACAATACAAATACCATAGCATTCTACCCAGAAAGTACCTAGAACTAACGCCTATCCATCAGCAGATCACACTTGTCTAGTTAAGATGCCGATAAAATTTGTTTACAATTATTTGACAACAGTTAGGAGCCAGAACTCTTTTCGTATACATCAAACAATACAAATACCATAGCATTCTACCCAGAAAGTACCTAGAACTAACGCCTATCCATCAGCAGATCACACTTGTATAGTTAAGATGCCGATAATTTTTTTTTACAATTATTTGACAACAGCTAGGAGCCAGAACTCTTTTCCAACACATCAAATAATACAAATACCATAGCATTCTACCCAAAAAGTACCTAGAACTAACGCCTATCCATCAGCAGATCACACTTGCATAGTTAAGATGCCGATAAAATTTTTTTACAATTATTTGACAACAGTTAGGAGCCAGAACTCTTTTCGTATACATCAAACAATACAAATACCATAGCATTCTACCCAGAAAGTACCTAGAACTAACGCCTATCCATCAGCAGATCACACTTGTCTAGTTAAGATGCCGATAAAATTTTTTTACAATTATTTGACAACAGCTAGGAGCCAGAACTCTTTTCGAACACATCAAATAATACAAATACCATAGCATTCTACCCAGAAAGTACCTAGAACTAACGCCTATCCATCAGCAGATCACACTTGTCTAGTTAAGATGCCGATAAAATTTTTTTACAATTATTTGACAACAGTTAGGAGCCAGAACTCTTTTCGAACACATCAAATAATACAAATACCTTAGCATTCTACCCAAAAAGTACCTAGAACTAACGCCTATCCATCAGCAGATCACACTTGCATAGTTAAGATGCCGATAAATTTTTTTTACAATTATTTGACAACAGCTAGGAGTCAGAACTCTTTTCGAACACATCAAATAATACAAATACCATAGCATTCTACCCAGAAAGTACCTAGAACTAACGCCTATCCATCAGCAGATCACACTTGTCTAGTTAAGATGCCGATAAAATTTTTTTACAATTATTTGACAACAGCTAGGAGCCAGAACTCTTTTCGAACACATCAAATAATACAAATACCATAGCATTCTACCCAAAAAGTACCTAGAACTAACGCCTATCCATCAGCAGATCACACTTGCATAGTTAAGATGCCGATAAAATTTTTTTACAATTATTTGACAACAGTTAGGAGCCAGAACTCATTTCGTATACATCAAACAATACAAATACCATATCATTCTACCCAGAAAGTACCTAGAACTAACGCCTATCCATCAGCAGATCACACTTGCATAGTTAAGATGCCGATACATTTTTTTTACAATTATTTGACAACAGCTAGGAGCCAGAACTCTTTTCGAACACATCAAATAATACAAATACCATAGCATTCTACCCAAAAAGTACCTAGAACTAACGCCTATCCATCAGCAGATCACACTTGCATAGTTAAGATGCCGATAAAATTTTTTTACAATTATTTGACAACAGTTAGGAGCCAGAACTCTTTTCGTATACATCAAACAATACAAATACCATAGCATTCTACCCAGAAAGTACCTAGAACTAACGCCTATCCATCAGCAGATCACACTTGTCTAGTTAAGATGCCGATAAAATTTTTTTACAATTATTTGACAACAGCTAGGAGCCAGAACTCTTTTGGAACACATCAAATATTACAAATACCATAGCATTCTACCCAAAAAGTACCTAGAACTAACGCCTATCCATCAGCAGATCACACTTGCATAGTTAAGATGCCGATAAAATTTTTTTACAATTATTTGACAACAGTTAGGAGCCAGAACTCTTTTCGTATACATCAAACAATACAAATACCATAGCATTCTACCCAGAAAGTACCTAGAACTAACGCCTATCCATCAGCAGATCACACTTGTCTAGTTAAGATGCCGATAAAATTTTGTTACAATTATTTGACAACAGTTAGGAGCCAGAACTCTTTTCGTATACATCAAACAATACAAATATCACAGCATTCTACCCAGAAAGTACCTAGAACTAACGCCTATCCATCAGCAGATCACACTTGTATAGTTAAGATGCCGATAAATTTTTTTTACAATTATTTGACAACAGCTAGGAGCCAGAACTCTTTTCGAACACATCAAATAATACAAATACCATAGCATTCTACCCAGAAAGTACCTAGAACTAACGCCTATCCATCAGCAGATCACACTTGTCTAGTTAAGATGCCGATAAAATTTTTTTACAATTATTTGACAACAGCTAGGAGCCAGAACTCTTTTCGAACACATCAAATAATACAAATACCATAGCATTCTACCCAAAAAGTACCTAGAACTAATGCCTATCCATCAGCAGATCACACTTGCATAGTTAAGATGCCGATAAAATTTTTTTACAATTATTTGACAACAGTTAGGAGCCAGAACTCATTTCGTATACATCAAACAATACAAATACCATAGCATTCTACCCAGAAAGTACCTAGAACTAACGCCTATCCATCAGCAGATCACACTTGCATAGTTAAGATGCCGATAAATTTTTTTTACAATTATTTGACAACAGCTAGGAGCCAGAACTCTTTTCGAACACATCAAATAATACAAATACCTTAGCATTCTACCCAAAAAGTACCTAGAACTAACGCCTATCCATCAGCAGATCACACTTGCATAGTTAAGATGCCGATAAAATTTTTTTACAATTATTTGACAACAGTTAGGAGCCAGAACTCTTTTCGTATACATCAAACAATACAAATACCATAGCATTCTACCCAGAAAGTACCTAGAACTAACGCCTATCCATCAGCAGATCACACTTGTCTAGTTAAGATGCCGATAAAATTTTTTTACAATTATTTGACAACAGTTAGGAGCCAGAACTCTTTTCGAACACATCAAATAATACAAATACCTTAGCATTCTACCCAAAAAGTACCTAGAACTAACGCCTATCCATCAGCAGATCACACTTGCATAGTTAAGATGCCGATAAATTTTTTTTACAATTATTTGACAACAGCTAGGAGTCAGAACTCTTTTCGAACACATCAAATAATACAAATACCATAGCATTCTACCCAGAAAGTACCTAGAACTAACGCCTATCCATCAGCAGATCACACTTGTCTAGTTAAGATGCCGATAAAATTTTTTTACAATTATTTGACAACAGCTAGGAGCCAGAACTCTTTTCGAACACATCAAATAATACAAATACCATAGCATTCTACCCAAAAAGTACCTAGAACTAACGCCTATCCATCAGCAGATCACACTTGCATAGTTAAGATGCCGATAAAATTTTTTTACAATTATTTGACAACAGTTAGGAGCCAGAACTCATTTCGTATACATCAAACAATACAAATACCATAGCATTCTACCCAGAAAGTACCTAGAACTAACGCCTATCCATCAGCAGATCACTCTTGCATAGTTAAGATGCCGATAAATTTTTTTTACAATTATTTGACAACAGCTAGGAGCCAGAACTCTTTTCGAACACATCAAATAATACAAATACCTTAGCATTCTACCCAAAAAGTACCTAGAACTAACGCCTATCCATCAGCAGATCACACTTGCATAGTTAAGATGCCGATAAAATTTTTTTACAATTATTTGACAACAGCTAGGAGCCAGAACTCTTTTCGAACACATCAAATAATACAAATACCATAGCATTCTACCCAAAAAGTACCTAGAACTAACGCCTATCCATCAGCAGATCACACTTGCATAGTTAAGATGCCGATAAAATTTTTTTACAATTATTTGACAACAGTTAGGAGCCAGAACTCATTTCGTATACATCAAACAATACAAATACCATAGCATTCTACCCAGAAAGTACCTAGAACTAACGCCTATCCATCAGCAGATCACACTTGTCTAGTTAAGATGCCGATAAAATTTTTTTACAATTATTTGACAACAGCTAGGAGCCAGAACTCTTTTGGAACACATCAAATAATACAAATACCATAGCATTCTACCCAAAAAGTACCTAGAACTAACGCCTATCCATCAGCAGATCACACTTGCATAGTTAAGATGCCGATAAAATTTTTTTACAATTATTTGACAACAGCTAGGAGCCAGAACTCTTTTCGAACACATCAAATAATACAAATACCATAGCATTCTACCCAAAAAGTACCTAGAACTAACGCCTATCCATCAGCAGATCACACTTGCATAGTTAAGATGCCGATAAAATTTTTTTACAATAATTTGACAACAGTTAGGAGCCAGAACTCTTTTCGTATACATCAAACAATACAAATACCATAGCATTCTACCCAGAAAGTACCTAGAACTAACGCCTATCCATCAGCAGATCACACTTGTCTAGTTAAGATGCCGATAAAATTTTTTTACAATTATTTGACAACAGCTAGGAGCCAGAACTCTTTTCGAACACATCAAATAATACAAATACCATAGCATTCTACCCAAAAAGTACCTAGAACTAACGCCTATCCATCAGCAGATCACACTTGCATAGTTAAGATGCCGATAAAATTTTTTTACAATTATTTGACAACAGTTAGGAGCCAGAACTCTTTTCGTATACATCAAACAATACAAATACCATAGCATTCTACCCAGAAAGTACCTAGAACTAACGCCTATCCATCAGCAGATCACACTTGTCTAGTTAAGATGCCGATAAAATTTTGTTACAATTATTTGACAACAGTTAGGAGCCAGAACTCTTTTCGTATACATCAAACAATACAAATATCACAGCATTCTACCCAGAAAGTACCTAGAACTAACGCCTATCCATCAGCAGATCACACTTGTATAGTTAAGATGCCGATAAATTTTTTTTACAATTATTTGACAACAGCTAGGAGCCAGAACTCTTTTCGAACACATCAAATAATACAAATACCATAGCATTCTACCCAGAAAGTACCTAGAACTAACGCCTATCCATCAGCAGATCACACTTGTCTAGTTAAGATGCCGATAAAATTTTTTTACAATTATTTGACAACAGCTAGGAGCCAGAACTCTTTTCGAACACATCAAATAATACAAATACCATAGCATTCTACCCAAAAAGTACCTAGAACTAACGCCTATCCATCAGCAGATCACACTTGCATAGTTAAGATGCCGATAAAATTTTTTTACAATTATTTGACAACAGTTAGGAGCCAGAACTCTTTTCGTATACATCAAACCATACAAATACCATAGCATTCTACCCAGAAAGTACCTAGAACTAACGCCTATCCATCAGCAGATCACACTTGTCTAGTTAAGATGCCGATAAAATTTTTTTACAATTATTTGACAACAGTTAGGAGCCAGAACTCTTTTCGTATACATCAAACAATACAAATACCATAGCATTCTACCCAGAAAGTACCTAGAACTAACGCCTATCCATCAGCAGATCACACTTGTCTAGTTAAGATGCCGATAAAATTTTTTTACAATTATTTGACAACAGTTAGGAGCCAGAACTCTTTTCGTATACATCAAACAATACAAATACCATAGCATTCTACCCAAAAAGTACCTAGAACTAACGCCTATCCATCAGCAGATCACACTTGCATAGTTAAGATGCCGATAAATTTTTTTTACAATTATTTGACAACAGTTAGGAGCCAGAACTCTTTTCGTATACATCAAAGAATACAAATACCATAGCATTCTACCCAAAAAGTACCTAGAACTAACGCCTATCCATCAGCAGATCACACTTGCATAGTTAAGATGCCGATAAATTTTTTTTACAATTATTTGACAACAGTTAGGAGCCAGAACTCTTTTCGTATACATCAAACAATACAAATACCATAGCATTCTACCCAGAAAGTACCTAGAACTAACGCCTATCCATCAGCAGATCACACTTGTCTAGTTAAGATGCCGATAAAATTTTTTTACAATTATTTGACAACAGCTAGGAGCCAGAACTCTTTTCGAACACATCAAATAATACAAATACCATAGCATTCTACCCAAAAAGTACCTAGAACTAACGCCTATCCATCAGCAGATCACACTTGCATAGTTAAGATGCCGATAAAATTTTTTTACAATTATTTGACAACAGTTAGGAGCCAGAACTCTTTTCGTATACATCAAACAATACAAATACCATAGCATTCTACCCAGAAAGTACCTAGAACTAACGCCTATCCATCAGCAGATCACACTTGTATAGTTAAGATGCCGATAAATTTTTTTTACAATTATTTGACAACAGCTAGGAGCCAGAACTCTTTTCCAACACATCAAATAATACAAATACCATAGCATTCTACCCAAAAAGTACCTAGAACTAACGCCTATCCATCAGCAGATCACACTTGCATAGTTAAGATGCCGATAAAATTTTTTTACAATTATTTGACAACAGTTAGGAGCCAGAACTCTTTTCGTATACATCAAACAATACAAATACCATAGCATTCTACCCAGAAAGTACCTAGAACTAACGCCTATCCATCAGCAGATCACACTTGTCTAGTTAAGATGCCGATAAAATTTTTTTACAATTATTTGACAACAGCTAGGAGCCAGAACTCTTTTCGAACACATCAAATAATACAAATACCATAGCATTCTACCCAGAAAGTACCTAGAACTAACGCCTATCCATCAGCAGATCACACTTGTCTAGTTAAGATGCCGATAAAATTTTTTTACAATTATTTGACAACAGTTAGGAGCCAGAACTCTTTTCGAACACATCAAATAATACAAATACCTTAGCATTCTACCCAAAAAGTACCTAGAACTAACGCCTATCCATCAGCAGATCACACTTGCATAGTTAAGATGCCGATAAATTTTTTTTACAATTATTTGACAACAGTTAGGAGCCAGAACTCATTTCGTATACATCAAACAATACAAATACCATAGCATTCTACCCAGAAAGTACCTAGAACTAACGCCTATCCATCAGCAGATCACACTTGCATAGTTAAGATGCCGATAAATTTTTTTTACAATTATTTGACAACAGCTAGGAGCCAGAACTCTTTTCGAACACATCAAATAATACAAATACCTTAGCATTCTACCCAAAAAGTACCTAGAACTAACGCCTATCCATCAGCAGATCACACTTGCATAGTTAAGATGCCGATAAAATTTTTTTACAATTATTTGACAACAGCTAGGAGCCAGAACTCTTTTCGAACACATCAAATAATACAAATACCATAGCATTCTACCCAAAAAGTACCTAGAACTAACGCCTATCCATCAGCAGATCACACTTGCATAGTTAAGATGCCGATAAAATTTTTTTACAATTATTTGACAACAGTTAGGAGCCAGAACTCATTTCGTATACATCAAACAATACAAATACCATAGCATTCTACCCAGAAAGTACCTAGAACTAACGCCTATCCATCAGCAGATCACACTTGCATAGTTAAGATGCCGATAAATTTTTTTTACAATTATTTGACAACAGCTAGGAGCCAGAACTCTTTTCGAACACATCAAATAATACAAATACCATAGCATTCTACCCAAAAAGTACCTAGAACTAACGCCTATCCATCAGCAGATCACACTTGCATAGTTAAGATGCCGATAAAATTTTTTTACAATTATTTGACAACAGTTAGGAGCCAGAACTCTTTTCGTATACATCAAACAATACAAATACCATAGCATTCTACCCAGAAAGTACCTAGAACTAACGCCTATCCATCAGCAGATCACACTTGTCTAGTTAAGATGCCGATAAAATTTTTTTACAATTATTTGACAACAGTTAGGAGCCAGAACTCTTTTCGTATACATCAAACAATACAAATACCATAGCATTCTACCCAGAAAGTACCTAGAACTAACGCCTATCCATCAGCAGATCACACTTGTCTAGTTAAGATGCCGATAAAATTTTTTTACAATTATTTGACAACAGCTAGGAGCCAGAACTCTTTTCGAACACATCAAATAATACAAATACCATAGCATTCTACCCAAAAAGTACCTAGAACTAACGCCTATCCATCAGCAGATCATACTTGCATAGTTAAGATGCCGATAAAATTTTTTTACAATTATTTGACAACAGTTAGGAGCCAGAACTCTTTTCGTATACATCAAACAATACAAATACCATAGCATTCTACCCAGAAAGTACCTAGAACTAACGCCTATCCATCAGCAGATCACACTTGTCTAGTTAAGATGCCGATAAAATTTTTTTACAATTATTTGACAACAGCTAGGAGCCAGAACTCTTTTCGAACACATCAAATAATACAAATACCATAGCATTCTACCCAAAAAGTACCTAGAACTAACGCCTATCCATCAGCAGATCACACTTGCATAGTTAAGATGCCGATAAAATTTTTTTACAATTATTTGACAACAGTTAGGAGCCAGAACTCTTTTCGTATACATCAAACAATACAAATACCATAGCATTCTACCCAGAAAGTACCTAGAACTAACGCCTATCCATCAGCAGATCACACTTGTATAGTTAAGATGCCGATAAATTTTTTTTACAATTATTTGACAACAGCTAGGAGCCAGAACTCTTTTCCAACACATCAAATAATACAAATACCATAGCATTCTACCGAAAAAGTACCTAGAACTAACGCCTATCCATCAGCAGATCACACTTGCATAGTTAAGATGCCGATAAAATTTTTTTACAATTATTTGACAACAGTTAGGAGCCAGAACTCTTTTCGTATACATCAAACAATACAAATACCATAGCATTCTACCCAGAAAGTACCTAGAACTAACGCCTATCCATCAGCAGATCACACTTGTCTAGTTAAGATGCCGATAAAATTTTTTTACAATTATTTGACAACAGCTAGGAGCCAGAACTCTTTTCGAACACATCAAATAATACAAATACCATAGCATTCTACCCAGAAAGTACCTAGAACTAACGCCTATCCATCAGCAGATCACACTTGTCTAGTTAAGATGCCGATAAAATTTTTTTACAATTATTTGACAACAGTTAGGAGCCAGAACTCTTTTCGAACACATCAAATAATACAAATACCTTAGCATTCTACCCAAAAAGTACCTAGAACTAACGCCTATCCATCAGCAGATCACACTTGCATAGTTAAGATGCCGATAAATTTTTTTTACAATTATTTGACAACAGCTAGGAGTCAGAACTCTTTTCGAACACATCAAATAATACAAATACCATAGCATTCTACCCAGAAAGTACCTAGAACTAACGCCTATCCATCAGCAGATCACACTTGTCTAGTTAAGATGCCGATAAAATTTTTTTACAATTATTTGACAACAGCTAGGAGCCAGAACTCTTTTCGAACACATCAAATAATACAAATACCATAGCATTCTACCCAAAAAGTACCTAGAACTAACGCCTATCCATCAGCAGATCACACTTGCATAGTTAAGATGCCGATAAAATTTTTTTACAATTATTTGACAACAGTTAGGAGCCAGAACTCATTTCGTATACATCAAACAATACAAATACCATATCATTCTACCCAGAAAGTACCTAGAACTAACGCCTATCCATCAGCAGATCACACTTGCATAGTTAAGATGCCGATACATTTTTTTTACAATTATTTGACAACAGCTAGGAGCCAGAACTCTTTTCGAACACATCAAATAATACAAATACCATAGCATTCTACCCAAAAAGTACCTAGAACTAACGCCTATCCATCAGCAGATCACACTTGCATAGTTAAGATGCCGATAAAATTTTTTTACAATTATTTGAAAACAGTTAGGAGCCAGAACTCTTTTCGTATACATCAAACAATACAAATACCATAGCATTCTACCCAGAAAGTACCTAGAACTAACGCCTATCCATCAGCAGATCACACTTGTCTAGTTAAGATGCCGATAAAATTTTTTTACAATTATTTGACAACAGCTAGGAGCCAGAACTCTTTTGGAACACATCAAATAATACAAATACCATAGCATTCTACCCAAAAAGTACCTAGAACTAACGCCTATCCATCAGCAGATCACACTTGCATAGTTAAGATGCCGATAAAATTTTTTTACAATTATTTGACAACAGCTAGGAGCCAGAACTCTTTTCGAACACATCAAATAATACAAATACCATAGCATTCTACCCAAAAAGTACCTAGAACTAACGCCTATCCATCAGCAGATCACACTTGCATAGTTAAGATGCCGATAAAATTTTTTTACAATTATTTGACAACAGTTAGGAGCCAGAACTCTTTTCGTATACATCAAACAATACAAATACCATAGCATTCTACCCAGAAAGTACCTAGAACTAACGCCTATCCATCAGCAGATCACACTTGTCTAGTTAAGATGCCGATAAAATTTTGTTACAATTATTTGACAACAGTTAGGAGCCAGAACTCTTTTCGTATACATCAAACAATACAAATATCACAGCATTCTACCCAGAAAGTACCTAGAACTAACGCCTATCCATCAGCAGATCACACTTGTATAGTTAAGATGCCGATAAATTTTTTTTACAATTATTTGACAACAGCTAGGAGCCAGAACTCTTTTCGAACACATCAAATAATACAAATACCATAGCATTCTACCCAGAAAGTACCTAGAACTAACGCCTATCCATCAGCAGATCACACTTGTCTAGTTAAGATGCCGATAAATTTTTTTTACAATTATTTGACAACAGCTAGGAGCCAGAACTCTTTTCGAACACATCAAATAATACAAATACCATAGCATTCTACCCAAAATGTACCTAGAACTAACGCCTATCCATCAGCAGATCACACTTGCATAGTTAAGATGCCGATAAAATTTTTTTACAATTATTTGACAACAGTTAGGAGCCAGAACTCATTTCGTATACATCAAACAATACAAATACCATAGCATTCTACCCAGAAAGTACCTAGAACTAACGCCTATCCATCAGCAGATCACACTTGCATAGTTAAGATGCCGATAAATTTTTTTTACAATTATTTGACAACAGCTAGGAGCCAGAACTCTTTTCGAACACATCAAATAATACAAATACCATAGCATTCTACCCAGAAAGTACCTAGAACTAACGCCTATCCATCAGCAGATCACACTTGTCTAGTTAAGATGCCGATAAAATTTTTTTACAATTATTTGACAACAGTTAGGAGCCAGAACTCTTTTCGAACACATCAAATAATACAAATACCTTAGCATTCTACCCAAAAAGTACCTAGAACTAACGCCTATCCATCAGCAGATCACACTTGCATAGTTAAGATGCCGATAAAATTTTTTTACAATTATTTGACAACAGCTAGGAGCCAGAACTCTTTTCGAACACATCAAATAATACAAATACCATAGCATTCTACCCAAAAAGTACCTAGAACTAACGCCTATCCATCAGCAGATCACACTTGCATAGTTAAGATGCCGATAAAATTTTTTTACAATTATTTGACAACAGTTAGGAGCCAGAACTCTTTTCGTATACATCAAACAATACAAATACCATAGCATTCTACCCAGAAAGTACCTAGAACTAACGCCTATCCATCAGCAGATCACACTTGTCTAGTTAAGATGCCGATAAAATTTTTTTACAATTATTTGACAACAGCTAGGAGCCAGAACTCTTTTGGAACACATCAAATAATACAAATACCATAGCATTCTACCCAAAAAGTACCTAGAACTAACGCCTATCCATCAGCAGATCACACTTGCATAGTTAAGATGCCGATAAAATTTTTTTACAATTATTTGACAACAGCTAGGAGCCAGAACTCTTTTCGAACACATCAAATAATACAAATACCATAGCATTCTACCCAAAAAGTACCTAGAACTAACGCCTATCCATCAGCAGATCACACTTGCATAGTTAAGATGCCGATAAAATTTTTTTACAATTATTTGACAACAGTTAGGAGCCAGAACTCATTTCGTATACATCAAACAATACAAATACCATAGCATTCTACCCAGAAAGTACCTAGAACTAACGCCTATCCATCAGCAGATCACACTTGCATAGTTAAGATGCCGATAAATTTTTTTTACAATTATTTGACAACAGCTAGGAGCCAGAACTCTTTTCGAACACATCAAATAATACAAATACCATAGCATTCTACCCAAAAAGTACCTAGAACTAACGCCTATCCATCAGCAGATCACACTTGCATAGTTAAGATGCCGATAAAATTTTTTTACAATAATTTGACAACAGTTAGGAGCCAGAACTCTTTTCGTATACATCAAACAATACAAATACCATAGCATTCTACCCAGAAAGTACCTAGAACTAACGCCTATCCATCAGCAGATCACACTTGTCTAGTTAAGATGCCGATAAAATTTTTTTACAATTATTTGACAACAGCTAGGAGCCAGAACTCTTTTCGAACACATCAAATAATACAAATACCATAGCATTCTACCCAAAAAGTACCTAGAACTAACGCCTATCCATCAGCAGATCACACTTGCATAGTTAAGATGCCGATAAAATTTTTTTACAATTATTTGACAACAGTTAGGAGCCAGAACTCTTTTCGTATACATCAAACAATACAAATACCATAGCATTCTACCCAGAAAGTACCTAGAACTAACGCCTATCCATCAGCAGATCACACTTGTCTAGTTAAGATGCCGATAAAATTTTGTTACAATTATTTGACAACAGTTAGGAGCCAGAACTCTTTTCGTATACATCAAACAATACAAATATCACAGCATTCTACCCAGAAAGTACCTAGAACTAACGCCTATCCATCAGCAGATCACACTTGTATAGTTAAGATGCCGATAAATTTTTTTTACAATTATTTGACAACAGCTAGGAGCCAGAACTCTTTTCGAACACATCAAATAATACAAATACCATAGCATTCTACCCAGAAAGTACCTAGAACTAACGCCTATCCATCAGCAGATCACACTTGTCTAGTTAAGATGCCGATAAATTTTTTTTACAATTATTTGACAACAGCTAGGAGCCAGAACTCTTTTCGAACACATCAAATAATACAAATACCATAGCATTCTACCCAAAATGTACCTAGAACTAACGCCTATCCATCAGCAGATCACACTTGCATAGTTAAGATGCCGATAAAATTTTTTTACAATTATTTGACAACAGTTAGGAGCCAGAACTCATTTCGTATACATCAAACAATACAAATACCATAGCATTCTACCCAGAAAGTACCTAGAACTAACGCCTATCCATCAGCAGATCACACTTGCATAGTTAAGATGCCGATAAATTTTTTTTACAATTATTTGACAACAGCTAGGAGCCAGAACTCTTTTCGAACACATCAAATAATACAAATACCTTAGCATTCTACCCAAAAAGTACCTAGAACTAACGCCTATCCATCAGCAGATCACACTTGCATAGTTAAGATGCCGATAAAATTTTTTTACAATTATTTGACAACAGTTAGGAGCCAGAACTCTTTTCGTATACATCAAACAATACAAATACCATAGCATTCTACCCAGAAAGTACCTAGAACTAACGCCTATCCATCAGCAGATCACACTTGCATAGTTAAGATGCCGATAAATTTTTTTTACAATTATTTGACAACAGCTAGGAGCCAGAACTCTTTTCGAACACATCAAATAATACAAATACCTTAGCATTCTACCCAAAAAGTACCTAGAACTAACGTCTATCCATCAGCAGATCACACTTGCATAGTTAAGATGCCGATAAAATTTTTTTACAATTATTTGACAACAGCTAGGAGCCAGAACTCTTTTCGAACACATCAAATAATACAAATACCATAGCATTCTACCCAAAAAGTACCTAGAACTAACGCCTATCCATCAGCAGATCACACTTGCATAGTTAAGATGCCGATAAAATTTTTTTACAATTATTTGACAACAGTTAGGAGCCAGAACTCATTTCGTATACATCAAACAATACAAATACCATAGCATTCTACCCAGAAAGTACCTAGAACTAACGCCTATCCATCAGCAGATCACACTTGCATAGTTAAGATGCCGATAAATTTTTTTTACAATTATTTGACAACAGCTAGGAGCCAGAACTCTTTTCGAACACATCAAATAATACAAATACCATAGCATTCTACCCAAAAAGTACCTAGAACTAACGCCTATCCATCAGCAGATCACACTTGCATAGTTAAGATGCCGATAAAATTTTTTTACAATTATTTGACAACAGTTAGGAGCCAGAACTCTTTTCGTATACATCAAACAATACAAATACCATAGCATTCTACCCAGAAAGTACCTAGAACTAACGCCTATCCATCAGCAGATCACACTTGTCTAGTTAAGATGCCGATAAAATTTGTTTACAATTATTTGACAACAGTTAGGAGCCAGAACTCTTTTCGTATACATCAAACAATACAAATACCATAGCATTCTACCCAGAAAGTACCTAGAACTAACGCCTATCCATCAGCAGATCACACTTGTATAGTTAAGATGCCGATAATTTTTTTTTACAATTATTTGACAACAGCTAGGAGCCAGAACTCTTTTCCAACACATCAAATAATACAAATACCATAGCATTCTACCCAAAAAGTACCTAGAACTAACGCCTATCCATCAGCAGATCACACTTGCATAGTTAAGATGCCGATAAAATTTTTTTACAATTATTTGACAACAGTTAGGAGCCAGAACTCTTTTCGTATACATCAAACAATACAAATACCATAGCATTCTACCCAGAAAGTACCTAGAACTAACGCCTATCCATCAGCAGATCACACTTGTCTAGTTAAGATGCCGATAAAATTTTTTTACAATTATTTGACAACACCTAGGAGCCAGAACTCTTTTCGAACACATCAAATAATACAAATACCATAGCATTCTACCCAGAAAGTACCTAGAACTAACGCCTATCCATCAGCAGATCACACTTGTCTAGTTAAGATGCCGATAAAATTTTTTTACAATTATTTGACAACAGTTAGGAGCCAGAACTCTTTTCGAACACATCAAATAATACAAATACCTTAGCATTCTACCCAAAAAGTACCTAGAACTAACGCCTATCCATCAGCAGATCACACTTGCATAGTTAAGATGCCGATAAATTTTTTTTACAATTATTTGACAACAGCTAGGAGTCAGAACTCTTTTCGAACACATCAAATAATACAAATACCATAGCATTCTACCCAGAAAGTACCTAGAACTAACGCCTATCCATCAGCAGATCACACTTGTCTAGTTAAGATGCCGATAAAATTTTTTTACAATTATTTGACAACAGCTAGGAGCCAGAACTCTTTTCGAACACATCAAATAATACAAATACCATAGCATTCTACCCAAAAAGTACCTAGAACTAACGCCTATCCATCAGCAGATCACACTTGCATAGTTAAGATGCCGATAAAATTTTTTTACAATTATTTGACAACAGTTAGGAGCCAGAACTCATTTCGTATACATCAAACAATACAAATACCATATCATTCTACCCAGAAAGTACCTAGAACTAACGCCTATCCATCAGCAGATCACACTTGCATAGTTAAGATGCCGATACATTTTTTTTACAATTATTTGACAACAGCTAGGAGCCAGAACTCTTTTCGAACACATCAAATAATACAAATACCATAGCATTCTACCCAAAAAGTACCTAGAACTAACGCCTATCCATCAGCAGATCACACTTGCATAGTTAAGATGCCGATAAAATTTTTTTACAATTATTTGACAACAGTTAGGAGCCAGAACTCTTTTCGTATACATCAAACAATACAAATACCATAGCATTCTACCCAGAAAGTACCTAGAACTAACGCCTATCCATCAGCAGATCACACTTGTCTAGTTAAGATGCCGATAAAATTTTTTTACAATTATTTGACAACAGCTAGGAGCCAGAACTCTTTTGGAACACATCAAATATTACAAATACCATAGCATTCTACCCAAAAAGTACCTAGAACTAACGCCTATCCATCAGCAGATCACACTTGCATAGTTAAGATGCCGATAAAATTTTTTTACAATTATTTGACAACAGTTAGGAGCCAGAACTCTTTTCGTATACATCAAACAATACAAATACCATAGCATTCTACCCAGAAAGTACCTAGAACTAACGCCTATCCATCAGCAGATCACACTTGTCTAGTTAAGATGCCGATAAAATTTTGTTACAATTATTTGACAACAGTTAGGAGCCAGAACTCTTTTCGTATACATCAAACAATACAAATATCACAGCATTCTACCCAGAAAGTACCTAGAACTAACGCCTATCCATCAGCAGATCACACTTGTATAGTTAAGATGCCGATAAATTTTTTTTACAATTATTTGACAACAGCTAGGAGCCAGAACTCTTTTCGAACACATCAAATAATACAAATACCATAGCATTCTACCCAGAAAGTACCTAGAACTAACGCCTATCCATCAGCAGATCACACTTGTCTAGTTAAGATGCCGATAAAATTTTTTTACAATTATTTGACAACAGCTAGGAGCCAGAACTCTTTTCGAACACATCAAATAATACAAATACCATAGCATTCTACCCAAAAAGTACCTAGAACTAACGCCTATCCATCAGCAGATCACACTTGCATAGTTAAGATGCCGATAAAATTTTTTTACAATTATTTGACAACAGTTAGGAGCCAGAACTCATTTCGTATACATCAAACAATACAAATACCATAGCATTCTACCCAGAAAGTACCTAGAACTAACGCCTATCCATCAGCAGATCACACTTGCATAGTTAAGATGCCGATAAATTTTTTTTACAATTATTTGACAACAGCTAGGAGCCAGAACTCTTTTCGAACACATCAAATAATACAAATACCTTAGCATTCTACCCAAAAAGTACCTAGAACTAACGCCTATCCATCAGCAGATCACACTTGCATAGTTAAGATGCCGATAAAATTTTTTTACAATTATTTGACAACAGTTAGGAGCCAGAACTCTTTTCGTATACATCAAACAATACAAATACCATAGCATTCTACCCAGAAAGTACCTAGAACTAACGCCTATCCATCAGCAGATCACACTTGTCTAGTTAAGATGCCGATAAAATTTTTTTACAATTATTTGACAACAGTTAGGAGCCAGAACTCTTTTCGAACACATCAAATAATACAAATACCTTAGCATTCTACCCAAAAAGTACCTAGAACTAACGCCTATCCATCAGCAGATCACACTTGCATAGTTAAGATGCCGATAAATTTTTTTTACAATTATTTGACAACAGCTAGGAGTCAGAACTCTTTTCGAACACATCAAATAATACAAATACCATAGCATTCTACCCAGAAAGTACCTAGAACTAACGCCTATCCATCAGCAGATCACACTTGTCTAGTTAAGATGCCGATAAAATTTTTTTACAATTATTTGACAAC
Organism: Ophion ventricosus; assembly: GCA_963932345.1. Taxonomy (NCBI): domain Eukaryota; kingdom Metazoa; phylum Arthropoda; class Insecta; order Hymenoptera; family Ichneumonidae; genus Ophion; species Ophion ventricosus. The sequence goes on along the minus strand of OZ010711.1, from coordinate 38,056,540 downwards.
AGCTAGGAGCCAGAACTCTTTTCGAACACATCAAATAATACAAATACCATAGCATTCTACCCAAAAAGTACCTAGAACTAACGCCTATCCATCAGCAGATCACACTTGCATAGTTAAGATGCCGATAAAATTTTTTTACAATTATTTGACAACAGTTAGGAGCCAGAACTCATTTCGTATACATCAAACAATACAAATACCATATCATTCTACCCAGAAAGTACCTAGAACTAACGCCTATCCATCAGCAGATCACACTTGCATAGTTAAGATGCCGATACATTTTTTTTACAATTATTTGACAACAGCTAGGAGCCAGAACTCTTTTCGAACACATCAAATAATACAAATACCATAGCATTCTACCCAAAAAGTACCTAGAACTAACGCCTATCCATCAGCAGATCACACTTGCATAGTTAAGATGCCGATAAAATTTTTTTACAATTATTTGACAACAGTTAGGAGCCAGAACTCTTTTCGTATACATCAAACAATACAAATACCATAGCATTCTACCCAGAAAGTACCTAGAACTAACGCCTATCCATCAGCAGATCACACTTGTCTAGTTAAGATGCCGATAAAATTTTTTTACAATTATTTGACAACAGTTAGGAGCCAGAACTCTTTTCGTATACATCAAACAATACAAATACCATAGCATTCTACCCAGAAAGTACCTAGAACTAACGCCTATCCATCAGCAGATCACACTTGTCTAGTTAAGATGCCGATAAAATTTTTTTACAATTATTTGACAACAGCTAGGAGCCAGAACTCTTTTCGAACACATCAAATAATACAAATACCATAGCATTCTACCCAAAAAGTACCTAGAACTAACGCCTATCCATCAGCAGATCATACTTGCATAGTTAAGATGCCGATAAAATTTTTTTACAATTATTTGACAACAGTTAGGAGCCAGAACTCTTTTCGTATACATCAAACAATACAAATACCATAGCATTCTACCCAGAAAGTACCTAGAACTAACGCCTATCCATCAGCAGATCACACTTGTCTAGTTAAGATGCCGATAAAATTTTTTTACAATTATTTGACAACAGTTAGGAGCCAGAACTCTTTTCTCATACATCAAACAATACAAATACCATAGCATTCTACCCAAAAAGTACCTAGAACTAACGCCTATCCATCAGCAGATCACACTTGCATAGTTAAGATGCCGATAAAATTTTTTTACAATTATTTGACAACAGTTAGGAGCCAGAACTCTTTTCGTATACATCAAACAATACAAATACCATAGCATTCTACCCAAAAAGTACCTAGAACTAACGCCTATCCATCAGCAGATCACACTTGCATAGTTAAGATGCCGATAAATTTTTTTTACAATTATTTGACAACAGTTAGGAGCCAGAACTCTTTTCGTATACATCAAACAATACAAATACCATAGCATTCTACCCAGAAAGTACCTAGAACTAACGCCTATCCATCAGCAAATCACACTTGTCTAGTTAAGATGCCGATAAAATTTTTTTACAATTATTTGACAACAGCTAGGAGCCAGAACTCTTTTCGAACACATCAAATAATACAAATACCATAGCATTCTACCCAAAAAGTACCTAGAACTAACGCCTATCCATCAGCAGATCACACTTGCATAGTTAAGATGCCGATAAAATTTTTTTACAATTATTTGACAACAGCTAGGAGCCAGAACTCTTTTCGAACACATCAAATAATACAAATACCATAGCATTCTACCCAAAAAGTACCTAGAACTAACGCCTATCCATCAGCAGATCACACTTGCATAGTTAAGATGCCGATAAAATTTTTTTACAATTATTTGACAACAGTTAGGAGCCAGAACTCTTTTCGTATACATCAAACAATACAAATACCATAGCATTCTACCCAGAAAGTACCTAGAACTAACGCCTATCCATCAGCAGATCACACTTGTCTAGTTAAGATGCCGATAAAATTTTTTTACAATTATTTGACAACAGCTAGGAGCCAGAACTCTTTTGGAACACATCAAATAATACAAATACCATAGCATTCTACCCAAAAAGTACCTAGAACTAACGCCTATCCATCAGCAGATCACACTTGCATAGTTAAGATGCCGATAAAATTTTTTTACAATTATTTGACAACAGCTAGGAGCCAGAACTCTTTTCGAACACATCAAATAATACAAATACCATAGCATTCTACCCAAAAAGTACCTAGAACTAACGCCTATCCATCAGCAGATCACACTTGCATAGTTAAGATGCCGATAAAATTTTTTTACAATTATTTGACAACAGTTAGGAGCCAGAACTCATTTCGTATACATCAAACAATACAAATACCATAGCATTCTACCCAGAAAGTACCTAGAACTAACGCCTATCCATCAGCAGATCACACTTGCATAGTTAAGATGCCGATAAATTTTTTTTACAATTATTTGACAACAGCTAGGAGCCAGAACTCTTTTCGAACACATCAAATAATACAAATACCATAGCATTCTACCCAAAAAGTACCTAGAACTAACGCCTATCCATCAGCAGATCACACTTGCATAGTTAAGATGCCGATAAAATTTTTTTACAATAATTTGACAACAGTTAGGAGCCAGAACTCTTTTCGTATACATCAAACAATACAAATACCATAGCATTCTACCCAGAAAGTACCTAGAACTAACGCCTATCCATCAGCAGATCACACTTGTCTAGTTAAGATGCCGATAAAATTTTTTTACAATTATTTGACAACAGCTAGGAGCCAGAACTCTTTTCGAACACATCAAATAATACAAATACCATAGCATTCTACCCAAAAAGTACCTAGAACTAACGCCTATCCATCAGCAGATCACACTTGCATAGTTAAGATGCCGATAAAATTTTTTTACAATTATTTGACAACAGTTAGGAGCCAGAACTCTTTTCGTATACATCAAACAATACAAATACCATAGCATTCTACCCAGAAAGTACCTAGAACTAACGCCTATCCATCAGCAGATCACACTTGTCTAGTTAAGATGCCGATAAAATTTTGTTACAATTATTTGACAACAGTTAGGAGCCAGAACTCTTTTCGTATACATCAAACAATACAAATATCACAGCATTCTACCCAGAAAGTACCTAGAACTAACGCCTATCCATCAGCAGATCACACTTGTATAGTTAAGATGCCGATAAATTTTTTTTACAATTATTTGACAACAGCTAGGAGCCAGAACTCTTTTCGAACACATCAAATAATACAAATACCATAGCATTCTACCCAGAAAGTACCTAGAACTAACGCCTATCCATCAGCAGATCACACTTGTCTAGTTAAGATGCCGATAAATTTTTTTTACAATTATTTGACAACAGCTAGGAGCCAGAACTCTTTTCGAACACATCAAATAATACAAATACCATAGCATTCTACCCAAAATGTACCTAGAACTAACGCCTATCCATCAGCAGATCACACTTGCATAGTTAAGATGCCGATAAAATTTTTTTACAATTATTTGACAACAGTTAGGAGCCAGAACTCATTTCGTATACATCAAACAATACAAATACCATAGCATTCTACCCAGAAAGTACCTAGAACTAACGCCTATCCATCAGCAGATCACACTTGCATAGTTAAGATGCCGATAAATTTTTTTTACAATTATTTGACAACAGCTAGGAGCCAGAACTCTTTTCGAACACATCAAATAATACAAATACCTTAGCATTCTACCCAAAAAGTACCTAGAACTAACGCCTATCCATCAGCAGATCACACTTGCATAGTTAAGATGCCGATAAAATTTTTTTACAATTATTTGACAACAGTTAGGAGCCAGAACTCTTTTCGTATACATCAAACAATACAAATACCATAGCATTCTACCCAGAAAGTACCTAGAACTAACGCCTATCCATCAGCAGATCACACTTGCATAGTTAAGATGCCGATAAATTTTTTTTACAATTATTTGACAACAGCTAGGAGCCAGAACTCTTTTCGAACACATCAAATAATACAAATACCTTAGCATTCTACCCAAAAAGTACCTAGAACTAACGTCTATCCATCAGCAGATCACACTTGCATAGTTAAGATGCCGATAAAATTTTTTTACAATTATTTGACAACAGCTAGGAGCCAGAACTCTTTTCGAACACATCAAATAATACAAATACCATAGCATTCTACCCAAAAAGTACCTAGAACTAACGCCTATCCATCAGCAGATCACACTTGCATAGTTAAGATGCCGATAAAATTTTTTTACAATTATTTGACAACAGTTAGGAGCCAGAACTCATTTCGTATACATCAAACAATACAAATACCATAGCATTCTACCCAGAAAGTACCTAGAACTAACGCCTATCCATCAGCAGATCACACTTGCATAGTTAAGATGCCGATAAATTTTTTTTACAATTATTTGACAACAGCTAGGAGCCAGAACTCTTTTCGAACACATCAAATAATACAAATACCATAGCATTCTACCCAAAAAGTACCTAGAACTAACGCCTATCCATCAGCAGATCACACTTGCATAGTTAAGATGCCGATAAAATTTTTTTACAATTATTTGACAACAGTTAGGAGCCAGAACTCTTTTCGTATACATCAAACAATACAAATACCATAGCATTCTACCCAGAAAGTACCTAGAACTAACGCCTATCCATCAGCAGATCACACTTGTCTAGTTAAGATGCCGATAAAATTTGTTTACAATTATTTGACAACAGTTAGGAGCCAGAACTCTTTTCGTATACATCAAACAATACAAATACCATAGCATTCTACCCAGAAAGTACCTAGAACTAACGCCTATCCATCAGCAGATCACACTTGTATAGTTAAGATGCCGATAAATTTTTTTTACAATTATTTGACAACAGCTAGGAGCCAGAACTCTTTTCCAACACATCAAATAATACAAATACCATAGCATTCTACCCAAAAAGTACCTAGAACTAACGCCTATCCATCAGCAGATCACACTTGCATAGTTAAGATGCCGATAAAATTTTTTTACAATTATTTGACAACAGTTAGGAGCCAGAACTCTTTTCGTATACATCAAACAATACAAATACCATAGCATTCTACCCAGAAAGTACCTAGAACTAACGCCTATCCATCAGCAGATCACACTTGTCTAGTTAAGATGCCGATAAAATTTGTTTACAATTATTTGACAACAGTTAGGAGCCAGAACTCTTTTCGTATACATCAAACAATACAAATACCATAGCATTCTACCCAGAAAGTACCTAGAACTAACGCCTATCCATCAGCAGATCACACTTGTATAGTTAAGATGCCGATAAATTTTTTTTACAATTATTTGACAACAGCTAGGAGCCAGAACTCTTTTCCAACACATCAAATAATACAAATACCATAGCATTCTACCCAAAAAGTACCTAGAACTAACGCCTATCCATCAGCAGATCACACTTGCATAGTTAAGATGCCGATAAAATTTTTTTACAATTATTTGACAACAGTTAGGAGCCAGAACTCTTTTCGTATACATCAAACAATACAAATACCATAGCATTCTACCCAGAAAGTACCTAGAACTAACGCCTATCCATCAGCAGATCACACTTGTCTAGTTAAGATGCCGATAAAATTTTTTTACAATTATTTGACAACAGCTAGGAGCCAGAACTCTTTTCGAACACATCAAATAATACAAATACCATAGCATTCTACCCAGAAAGTACCTAGAACTAACGCCTATCCATCAGCAGATCACACTTGTCTAGTTAAGATGCCGATAAAATTTTTTTACAATTATTTGACAACAGTTAGGAGCCAGAACTCTTTTCGAACACATCAAATAATACAAATACCTTAGCATTCTACCCAAAAAGTACCTAGAACTAACGCCTATCCATCAGCAGATCACACTTGCATAGTTAAGATGCCGATAAATTTTTTTTACAATTATTTGACAACAGCTAGGAGTCAGAACTCTTTTCGAACACATCAAATAATACAAATACCATAGCATTCTACCCAGAAAGTACCTAGAACTAACGCCTATCCATCAGCAGATCACACTTGTCTAGTTAAGATGCCGATAAAATTTTTTTACAATTATTTGACAACAGCTAGGAGCCAGAACTCTTTTCGAACACATCAAATAATACAAATACCATAGCATTCTACCCAAAAAGTACCTAGAACTAACGCCTATCCATCAGCAGATCACACTTGCATAGTTAAGATGCCGATAAAATTTTTTTACAATTATTTGACAACAGTTAGGAGCCAGAACTCATTTCGTATACATCAAACAATACAAATACCATATCATTCTACCCAGAAAGTACCTAGAACTAACGCCTATCCATCAGCAGATCACACTTGCATAGTTAAGATGCCGATACATTTTTTTTACAATTATTTGACAACAGCTAGGAGCCAGAACTCTTTTCGAACACATCAAATAATACAAATACCATAGCATTCTACCCAAAAAGTACCTAGAACTAACGCCTATCCATCAGCAGATCACACTTGCATAGTTAAGATGCCGATAAAATTTTTTTACAATTATTTGACAACAGTTAGGAGCCAGAACTCTTTTCGTATACATCAAACAATACAAATACCATAGCATTCTACCCAGAAAGTACCTAGAACTAACGCCTATCCATCAGCAGATCACACTTGTCTAGTTAAGATGCCGATAAAATTTTTTTACAATTATTTGACAACAGTTAGGAGCCAGAACTCTTTTCGTATACATCAAACAATACAAATACCATAGCATTCTACCCAGAAAGTACCTAGAACTAACGCCTATCCATCAGCAGATCACACTTGTCTAGTTAAGATGCCGATAAAATTTTTTTACAATTATTTGACAACAGCTAGGAGCCAGAACTCTTTTCGAACACATCAAATAATACAAATACCATAGCATTCTACCCAAAAAGTACCTAGAACTAACGCCTATCCATCAGCAGATCATACTTGCATAGTTAAGATGCCGATAAAATTTTTTTACAATTATTTGACAACAGTTAGGAGCCAGAACTCTTTTCGTATACATCAAACAATACAAATACCATAGCATTCTACCCAGAAAGTACCTAGAACTAACGCCTATCCATCAGCAGATCACACTTGTCTAGTTAAGATGCCGATAAAATTTTTTTACAATTATTTGACAACAGTTAGGAGCCAGAACTCTTTTCTCATACATCAAACAATACAAATACCATAGCATTCTACCCAAAAAGTACCTAGAACTAACGCCTATCCATCAGCAGATCACACTTGCATAGTTAAGATGCCGATAAAATTTTTTTACAATTATTTGACAACAGTTAGGAGCCAGAACTCTTTTCGTATACATCAAACAATACAAATACCATAGCATTCTACCCAAAAAGTACCTAGAACTAACGCCTATCCATCAGCAGATCACACTTGCATAGTTAAGATGCCGATAAATTTTTTTTACAATTATTTGACAACAGTTAGGAGCCAGAACTCTTTTCGTATACATCAAACAATACAAATACCATAGCATTCTACCCAGAAAGTACCTAGAACTAACGCCTATCCATCAGCAAATCACACTTGTCTAGTTAAGATGCCGATAAAATTTTTTTACAATTATTTGACAACAGCTAGGAGCCAGAACTCTTTTCGAACACATCAAATAATACAAATACCATAGCATTCTACCCAAAAAGTACCTAGAACTAACGCCTATCCATCAGCAGATCACACTTGCATAGTTAAGATGCCGATAAAATTTTTTTACAATTATTTGACAACAGCTAGGAGCCAGAACTCTTTTCGAACACATCAAATAATACAAATACCATAGCATTCTACCCAAAAAGTACCTAGAACTAACGCCTATCCATCAGCAGATCACACTTGCATAGTTAAGATGCCGATAAAATTTTTTTACAATTATTTGACAACAGTTAGGAGCCAGAACTCTTTTCGTATACATCAAACAATACAAATACCATAGCATTCTACCCAGAAAGTACCTAGAACTAACGCCTATCCATCAGCAGATCACACTTGTCTAGTTAAGATGCCGATAAAATTTTTTTACAATTATTTGACAACAGCTAGGAGCCAGAACTCTTTTGGAACACATCAAATAATACAAATACCATAGCATTCTACCCAAAAAGTACCTAGAACTAACGCCTATCCATCAGCAGATCACACTTGCATAGTTAAGATGCCGATAAAATTTTTTTACAATTATTTGACAACAGCTAGGAGCCAGAACTCTTTTCGAACACATCAAATAATACAAATACCATAGCATTCTACCCAAAAAGTACCTAGAACTAACGCCTATCCATCAGCAGATCACACTTGCATAGTTAAGATGCCGATAAAATTTTTTTACAATTATTTGACAACAGTTAGGAGCCAGAACTCATTTCGTATACATCAAACAATACAAATACCATAGCATTCTACCCAGAAAGTACCTAGAACTAACGCCTATCCATCAGCAGATCACACTTGCATAGTTAAGATGCCGATAAATTTTTTTTACAATTATTTGACAACAGCTAGGAGCCAGAACTCTTTTCGAACACATCAAATAATACAAATACCATAGCATTCTACCCAAAAAGTACCTAGAACTAACGCCTATCCATCAGCAGATCACACTTGCATAGTTAAGATGCCGATAAAATTTTTTTACAATAATTTGACAACAGTTAGGAGCCAGAACTCTTTTCGTATACATCAAACAATACAAATACCATAGCATTCTACCCAGAAAGTACCTAGAACTAACGCCTATCCATCAGCAGATCACACTTGTCTAGTTAAGATGCCGATAAAATTTTTTTACAATTATTTGACAACAGCTAGGAGCCAGAACTCTTTTCGAACACATCAAATAATACAAATACCATAGCATTCTACCCAAAAAGTACCTAGAACTAACGCCTATCCATCAGCAGATCACACTTGCATAGTTAAGATGCCGATAAAATTTTTTTACAATTATTTGACAACAGTTAGGAGCCAGAACTCTTTTCGTATACATCAAACAATACAAATACCATAGCATTCTACCCAGAAAGTACCTAGAACTAACGCCTATCCATCAGCAGATCACACTTGTCTAGTTAAGATGCCGATAAAATTTTGTTACAATTATTTGACAACAGTTAGGAGCCAGAACTCTTTTCGTATACATCAAACAATACAAATATCACAGCATTCTACCCAGAAAGTACCTAGAACTAACGCCTATCCATCAGCAGATCACACTTGTATAGTTAAGATGCCGATAAATTTTTTTTACAATTATTTGACAACAGCTAGGAGCCAGAACTCTTTTCGAACACATCAAATAATACAAATACCATAGCATTCTACGCAAAAAGTACCTAGAACTAACGCCTATCCATCAGCAGATCACACTTGCATAGTTAAGATGCCGATAAATTTTTTTTACAATTATTTGACAACAGCTAGGAGCCAGAACTCTTTTCGAACACATCAAATAATACAAATACCATAGCATTCTACCCAAAAAGTACCTAGAACTAACGCCTATCCATCAGCAGATCACACTTGCATAGTTAAGATGCCGATAAAATTTTTTTACAATTATTTGACAACAGTTAGGAGCCAGAACTCTTTTCGTATACATCAAACAATACAAATACCATAGCATTCTACCCAGAAAGTACCTAGAACTAACGCCTATCCATCAGCAGATCACACTTGTCTAGTTAAGATGCCGATAAAATTTTTTTACAATTATTTGACAACAGTTAGGAGCCAGAACTCTTTTCGTATACATCAAACAATACAAATACCATAGCATTCTACCCAAAAAGTACCTAGAACTAACGCCTATCCATCAGCAGATCACACTTGCATAGTTAAGATGCCGATAAAATTTTTTTACAATTATTTGACAACAGTTAGGAGCCAGAACTCTTTTCGTATACATCAAACAATACAAATACCATAGCATTCTACCCAAAAAGTACCTAGAACTAACGCCTATCCATCAGCAGATCACACTTGCATAGTTAAGATGCCGATAAATTTTTTTTACAATTATTTGACAACAGTTAGGAGCCAGAACTCTTTTCGTATACATCAAACAATACAAATACCATAGCATTCTACCCAGAAAGTACCTAGAACTAACGCCTATCCATCAGCAGATCACACTTGTCTAGTTAAGATGCCGATAAAATTTTTTTACAATTATTTGACAACAGCTAGGAGCCAGAACTCTTTTCGAACACATCAAATAATACAAATACCATAGCATTCTACCCAAAAAGTACCTAGAACTAACGCCTATCCATCAGCAGATCACACTTGCATAGTTAAGATGCCGATAAAATGTTTTTACAATTATTTGACAACAGTTAGGAGCCAGAACTCTTTTCGTATACATCAAACAATACAAATACCATAGCATTCTACCCAGAAAGTACCTAGAACTAACGCCTATCCATCAGCAGATCACACTTGTCTAGTTAAGATGCCGATAAAATTTTTTTACAATTATTTGACAACAGTTAGGAGCCAGAACTCTTTTCGTATACATCAAACAATACAAATACCATAGCATTCTACCCAGAAAGTACCTAGAACTAACGCCTATCCATCAGCAGATCACACTTGTCTAGTTAAGATGCCGATAAAATTTGTTTACAATTATTTGACAACAGTTAGGAGCCAGAACTCTTTTCGTATACATCAAACAATACAAATACCATAGCATTCTACCCAGAAAGTACCTAGAACTAACGCCTATCCATCAGCAGATCACACTTGTATAGTTAAGATGCCGATAAATTTTTTTTACAATTATTTGACAACAGCTAGGAGCCAGAACTCTTTTCCAACACATCAAATAATACAAATACCATAGCATTCTACCCAAAAAGTACCTAGAACTAACGCCTATCCATCAGCAGATCACACTTGCATAGTTAAGATGCCGATAAAATTTTTTTACAATTATTTGACAACAGTTAGGAGCCAGAACTCTTTTCGTATACATCAAACAATACAAATACCATAGCATTCTACCCAGAAAGTACCTAGAACTAACGCCTATCCATCAGCAGATCACACTTGTCTAGTTAAGATGCCGATAAAATTTTTTTACAATTATTTGACAACAGCTAGGAGCCAGAACTCTTTTCGAACACATCAAATAATACAAATACCATAGCATTCTACCCAAAATGTACCTAGAACTAACGCCTATCCATCAGCAGATCACACTTGCATAGTTAAGATGCCGATAAAATTTTTTTACAATTATTTGACAACAGTTAGGAGCCAGAACTCATTTCGTATACATCAAACAATACAAATACCATAGCATTCTACCCAGAAAGTACCTAGAACTAACGCCTATCCATCAGCAGATCACACTTGCATAGTTAAGATGCCGATAAATTTTTTTTACAATTATTTGACAACAGCTAGGAGCCAGAACTCTTTTCGAACACATCAAATAATACAAATACCTTAGCATTCTACCCAAAAAGTACCTAGAACTAACGCCTATCCATCAGCAGATCACACTTGCATAGTTAAGATGCCGATAAAATTTTTTTACAATTATTTGACAACAGTTAGGAGCCAGAACTCTTTTCGTATACATCAAACAATACAAATACCATAGCATTCTACCCAGAAAGTACCTAGAACTAACGCCTATCCATCAGCAGATCACACTTGCATAGTTAAGATGCCGATAAATTTTTTTTACAATTATTTGACAACAGCTAGGAGCCAGAACTCTTTTCGAACACATCAAATAATACAAATACCTTAGCATTCTACCCAAAAAGTACCTAGAACTAACGTCTATCCATCAGCAGATCACACTTGCATAGTTAAGATGCCGATAAAATTTTTTTACAATTATTTGACAACAGCTAGGAGCCAGAACTCTTTTCGAACACATCAAATAATACAAATACCATAGCATTCTACCCAAAAAGTACCTAGAACTAACGCCTATCCATCAGCAGATCACACTTGCATAGTTAAGATGCCGATAAAATTTTTTTACAATTATTTGACAACAGTTAGGAGCCAGAACTCATTTCGTATACATCAAACAATACAAATACCATAGCATTCTACCCAGAAAGTACCTAGAACTAACGCCTATCCATCAGCAGATCACACTTGCATAGTTAAGATGCCGATAAATTTTTTTTACAATTATTTGACAACAGCTAGGAGCCAGAACTCTTTTCGAACACATCAAATAATACAAATACCATAGCATTCTACCCAAAAAGTACCTAGAACTAACGCCTATCCATCAGCAGATCACACTTGCATAGTTAAGATGCCGATAAAATTTTTTTACAATTATTTGACAACAGTTAGGAGCCAGAACTCTTTTCGTATACATCAAACAATACAAATACCATAGCATTCTACCCAGAAAGTACCTAGAACTAACGCCTATCCATCAGCAGATCACACTTGTCTAGTTAAGATGCCGATAAAATTTGTTTACAATTATTTGACAACAGTTAGGAGCCAGAACTCTTTTCGTATACATCAAACAATACAAATACCATAGCATTCTACCCAGAAAGTACCTAGAACTAACGCCTATCCATCAGCAGATCACACTTGTATAGTTAAGATGCCGATAAATTTTTTTTACAATTATTTGACAACAGCTAGGAGCCAGAACTCAATTCCAACACATCAAATAATACAAATACCATAGCATTCTACCCAAAAAGTACCTAGAACTAACGCCTATCCATCAGCAGATCACACTTGCATAGTTAAGATGCCGATAAAATTTTTTTACAATTATTTGACAACAGTTAGGAGCCAGAACTCTTTTCGTATACATCAAACAATACAAATACCATAGCATTCTACCCAGAAAGTACCTAGAACTAACGCCTATCCATCAGCAGATCACACTTGTCTAGTTAAGATGCCGATAAAATTTTTTTACAATTATTTGACAACAGCTAGGAGCCAGAACTCTTTTCGAACACATCAAATAATACAAATACCATAGCATTCTACCCAGAAAGTACCTAGAACTAACGCCTATCCATCAGCAGATCACACTTGTCTAGTTAAGATGCCGATAAAATTTTTTTACAATTATTTGACAACAGTTAGGAGCCAGAACTCTTTTCGAACACATCAAATAATACAAATACCTTAGCATTCTACCCAAAAAGTACCTAGAACTAACGCCTATCCATCAGCAGATCACACTTGCATAGTTAAGATGCCGATAAATTTTTTTTACAATTATTTGACAACAGCTAGGAGTCAGAACTCTTTTCGAACACATCAAATAATACAAATACCATAGCATTCTACCCAGAAAGTACCTAGAACTAACGCCTATCCATCAGCAGATCACACTTGTCTAGTTAAGATGCCGATAAAATTTTTTTACAATTATTTGACAACAGCTAGGAGCCAGAACTCTTTTCGAACACATCAAATAATACAAATACCATAGCATTCTACCCAAAAAGTACCTAGAACTAACGCCTATCCATCAGCAGATCACACTTGCATAGTTAAGATGCCGATAAAATTTTTTTACAATTATTTGACAACAGTTAGGAGCCAGAACTCATTTCGTATACATCAAACAATACAAATACCATATCATTCTACCCAGAAAGTACCTAGAACTAACGCCTATCCATCAGCAGATCACACTTGCATAGTTAAGATGCCGATACATTTTTTTTACAATTATTTGACAACAGCTAGGAGCCAGAACTCTTTTCGAACACATCAAATAATACAAATACCATAGCATTCTACCCAAAAAGTACCTAGAACTAACGCCTATCCATCAGCAGATCACACTTGCATAGTTAAGATGCCGATAAAATTTTTTTACAATTATTTGACAACAGTTAGGAGCCAGAACTCTTTTCGTATACATCAAACAATACAAATACCATAGCATTCTACCCAGAAAGTACCTAGAACTAACGCCTATCCATCAGCAGATCACACTTGTCTAGTTAAGATGCCGATAAAATTTTTTTACAATTATTTGACAACAGCTAGGAGCCAGAACTCTTTTGGAACACATCAAATATTACAAATACCATAGCATTCTACCCAAAAAGTACCTAGAACTAACGCCTATCCATCAGCAGATCACACTTGCATAGTTAAGATGCCGATAAAATTTTTTTACAATTATTTGACAACAGTTAGGAGCCAGAACTCTTTTCGTATACATCAAACAATACAAATACCATAGCATTCTACCCAGAAAGTACCTAGAACTAACGCCTATCCATCAGCAGATCACACTTGTCTAGTTAAGATGCCGATAAAATTTTGTTACAATTATTTGACAACAGTTAGGAGCCAGAACTCTTTTCGTATACATCAAACAATACAAATATCACAGCATTCTACCCAGAAAGTACCTAGAACTAACGCCTATCCATCAGCAGATCACACTTGTATAGTTAAGATGCCGATAAATTTTTTTTACAATTATTTGACAACAGCTAGGAGCCAGAACTCTTTTCGAACACATCAAATAATACAAATACCATAGCATTCTACCCAGAAAGTACCTAGAACTAACGCCTATCCATCAGCAGATCACACTTGTCTAGTTAAGATGCCGATAAAATTTTTTTACAATTATTTGACAACAGCTAGGAGCCAGAACTCTTTTCGAACACATCAAATAATACAAATACCATAGCATTCTACCCAAAAAGTACCTAGAACTAACGCCTATCCATCAGCAGATCACACTTGCATAGTTAAGATGCCGATAAAATTTTTTTACAATTATTTGACAACAGTTAGGAGCCAGAACTCATTTCGTATACATCAAACAATACAAATACCATAGCATTCTACCCAGAAAGTACCTAGAACTAACGCCTATCCATCAGCAGATCACACTTGCATAGTTAAGATGCCGATAAATTTTTTTTACAATTATTTGACAACAGCTAGGAGCCAGAACTCTTTTCGAACACATCAAATAATACAAATACCTTAGCATTCTACCCAAAAAGTACCTAGAACTAACGCCTATCCATCAGCAGATCACACTTGCATAGTTAAGATGCCGATAAAATTTTTTTACAATTATTTGACAACAGTTAGGAGCCAGAACTCTTTTCGTATACATCAAACAATACAAATACCATAGCATTCTACCCAGAAAGTACCTAGAACTAACGCCTATCCATCAGCAGATCACACTTGTCTAGTTAAGATGCCGATAAAATTTTTTTACAATTATTTGACAACAGTTAGGAGCCAGAACTCTTTTCGAACACATCAAATAATACAAATACCTTAGCATTCTACCCAAAAAGTACCTAGAACTAACGCCTATCCATCAGCAGATCACACTTGCATAGTTAAGATGCCGATAAATTTTTTTTACAATTATTTGACAACAGCTAGGAGTCAGAACTCTTTTCGAACACATCAAATAATACAAATACCATAGCATTCTACCCAGAAAGTACCTAGAACTAACGCCTATCCATCAGCAGATCACACTTGTCTAGTTAAGATGCCGATAAAATTTTTTTACAATTATTTGACAACAGCTAGGAGCCAGAACTCTTTTCGAACACATCAAATAATACAAATACCATAGCATTCTACCCAAAAAGTACCTAGAACTAACGCCTATCCATCAGCAGATCACACTTGCATAGTTAAGATGCCGATAAAATTTTTTTACAATTATTTGACAACAGTTAGGAGCCAGAACTCATTTCGTATACATCAAACAATACAAATACCATAGCATTCTACCCAGAAAGTACCTAGAACTAACGCCTATCCATCAGCAGATCACTCTTGCATAGTTAAGATGCCGATAAATTTTTTTTACAATTATTTGACAACAGCTAGGAGCCAGAACTCTTTTCGAACACATCAAATAATACAAATACCTTAGCATTCTACCCAAAAAGTACCTAGAACTAACGCCTATCCATCAGCAGATCACACTTGCATAGTTAAGATGCCGATAAAATTTTTTTACAATTATTTGACAACAGCTAGGAGCCAGAACTCTTTTCGAACACATCAAATAATACAAATACCATAGCATTCTACCCAAAAAGTACCTAGAACTAACGCCTATCCATCAGCAGATCACACTTGCATAGTTAAGATGCCGATAAAATTTTTTTACAATTATTTGACAACAGTTAGGAGCCAGAACTCATTTCGTATACATCAAACAATACAAATACCATAGCATTCTACCCAGAAAGTACCTAGAACTAACGCCTATCCATCAGCAGATCACACTTGTCTAGTTAAGATGCCGATAAAATTTTTTTACAATTATTTGACAACAGCTAGGAGCCAGAACTCTTTTGGAACACATCAAATAATACAAATACCATAGCATTCTACCCAAAAAGTACCTAGAACTAACGCCTATCCATCAGCAGATCACACTTGCATAGTTAAGATGCCGATAAAATTTTTTTACAATTATTTGACAACAGCTAGGAGCCAGAACTCTTTTCGAACACATCAAATAATACAAATACCATAGCATTCTACCCAAAAAGTACCTAGAACTAACGCCTATCCATCAGCAGATCACACTTGCATAGTTAAGATGCCGATAAAATTTTTTTACAATAATTTGACAACAGTTAGGAGCCAGAACTCTTTTCGTATACATCAAACAATACAAATACCATAGCATTCTACCCAGAAAGTACCTAGAACTAACGCCTATCCATCAGCAGATCACACTTGTCTAGTTAAGATGCCGATAAAATTTTTTTACAATTATTTGACAACAGCTAGGAGCCAGAACTCTTTTCGAACACATCAAATAATACAAATACCATAGCATTCTACCCAAAAAGTACCTAGAACTAACGCCTATCCATCAGCAGATCACACTTGCATAGTTAAGATGCCGATAAAATTTTTTTACAATTATTTGACAACAGTTAGGAGCCAGAACTCTTTTCGTATACATCAAACAATACAAATACCATAGCATTCTACCCAGAAAGTACCTAGAACTAACGCCTATCCATCAGCAGATCACACTTGTCTAGTTAAGATGCCGATAAAATTTTGTTACAATTATTTGACAACAGTTAGGAGCCAGAACTCTTTTCGTATACATCAAACAATACAAATATCACAGCATTCTACCCAGAAAGTACCTAGAACTAACGCCTATCCATCAGCAGATCACACTTGTATAGTTAAGATGCCGATAAATTTTTTTTACAATTATTTGACAACAGCTAGGAGCCAGAACTCTTTTCGAACACATCAAATAATACAAATACCATAGCATTCTACCCAGAAAGTACCTAGAACTAACGCCTATCCATCAGCAGATCACACTTGTCTAGTTAAGATGCCGATAAAATTTTTTTACAATTATTTGACAACAGCTAGGAGCCAGAACTCTTTTCGAACACATCAAATAATACAAATACCATAGCATTCTACCCAAAAAGTACCTAGAACTAACGCCTATCCATCAGCAGATCACACTTGCATAGTTAAGATGCCGATAAAATTTTTTTACAATTATTTGACAACAGTTAGGAGCCAGAACTCTTTTCGTATACATCAAACCATACAAATACCATAGCATTCTACCCAGAAAGTACCTAGAACTAACGCCTATCCATCAGCAGATCACACTTGTCTAGTTAAGATGCCGATAAAATTTTTTTACAATTATTTGACAACAGTTAGGAGCCAGAACTCTTTTCGTATACATCAAACAATACAAATACCATAGCATTCTACCCAGAAAGTACCTAGAACTAACGCCTATCCATCAGCAGATCACACTTGTCTAGTTAAGATGCCGATAAAATTTTTTTACAATTATTTGACAACAGTTAGGAGCCAGAACTCTTTTCGTATACATCAAACAATACAAATACCATAGCATTCTACCCAAAAAGTACCTAGAACTAACGCCTATCCATCAGCAGATCACACTTGCATAGTTAAGATGCCGATAAATTTTTTTTACAATTATTTGACAACAGTTAGGAGCCAGAACTCTTTTCGTATACATCAAAGAATACAAATACCATAGCATTCTACCCAAAAAGTACCTAGAACTAACGCCTATCCATCAGCAGATCACACTTGCATAGTTAAGATGCCGATAAATTTTTTTTACAATTATTTGACAACAGTTAGGAGCCAGAACTCTTTTCGTATACATCAAACAATACAAATACCATAGCATTCTACCCAGAAAGTACCTAGAACTAACGCCTATCCATCAGCAGATCACACTTGTCTAGTTAAGATGCCGATAAAATTTTTTTACAATTATTTGACAACAGCTAGGAGCCAGAACTCTTTTCGAACACATCAAATAATACAAATACCATAGCATTCTACCCAAAAAGTACCTAGAACTAACGCCTATCCATCAGCAGATCACACTTGCATAGTTAAGATGCCGATAAAATTTTTTTACAATTATTTGACAACAGTTAGGAGCCAGAACTCTTTTCGTATACATCAAACAATACAAATACCATAGCATTCTACCCAGAAAGTACCTAGAACTAACGCCTATCCATCAGCAGATCACACTTGTATAGTTAAGATGCCGATAAATTTTTTTTACAATTATTTGACAACAGCTAGGAGCCAGAACTCTTTTCCAACACATCAAATAATACAAATACCATAGCATTCTACCCAAAAAGTACCTAGAACTAACGCCTATCCATCAGCAGATCACACTTGCATAGTTAAGATGCCGATAAAATTTTTTTACAATTATTTGACAACAGTTAGGAGCCAGAACTCTTTTCGTATACATCAAACAATACAAATACCATAGCATTCTACCCAGAAAGTACCTAGAACTAACGCCTATCCATCAGCAGATCACACTTGTCTAGTTAAGATGCCGATAAAATTTTTTTACAATTATTTGACAACAGCTAGGAGCCAGAACTCTTTTCGAACACATCAAATAATACAAATACCATAGCATTCTACCCAGAAAGTACCTAGAACTAACGCCTATCCATCAGCAGATCACACTTGTCTAGTTAAGATGCCGATAAAATTTTTTTACAATTATTTGACAACAGTTAGGAGCCAGAACTCTTTTCGAACACATCAAATAATACAAATACCTTAGCATTCTACCCAAAAAGTACCTAGAACTAACGCCTATCCATCAGCAGATCACACTTGCATAGTTAAGATGCCGATAAATTTTTTTTACAATTATTTGACAACAGTTAGGAGCCAGAACTCATTTCGTATACATCAAACAATACAAATACCATAGCATTCTACCCAGAAAGTACCTAGAACTAACGCCTATCCATCAGCAGATCACACTTGCATAGTTAAGATGCCGATAAATTTTTTTTACAATTATTTGACAACAGCTAGGAGCCAGAACTCTTTTCGAACACATCAAATAATACAAATACCTTAGCATTCTACCCAAAAAGTACCTAGAACTAACGCCTATCCATCAGCAGATCACACTTGCATAGTTAAGATGCCGATAAAATTTTTTTACAATTATTTGACAACAGCTAGGAGCCAGAACTCTTTTCGAACACATCAAATAATACAAATACCATAGCATTCTACCCAAAAAGTACCTAGAACTAACGCCTATCCATCAGCAGATCACACTTGCATAGTTAAGATGCCGATAAAATTTTTTTACAATTATTTGACAACAGTTAGGAGCCAGAACTCATTTCGTATACATCAAACAATACAAATACCATAGCATTCTACCCAGAAAGTACCTAGAACTAACGCCTATCCATCAGCAGATCACACTTGCATAGTTAAGATGCCGATAAATTTTTTTTACAATTATTTGACAACAGCTAGGAGCCAGAACTCTTTTCGAACACATCAAATAATACAAATACCATAGCATTCTACCCAAAAAGTACCTAGAACTAACGCCTATCCATCAGCAGATCACACTTGCATAGTTAAGATGCCGATAAAATTTTTTTACAATTATTTGACAACAGTTAGGAGCCAGAACTCTTTTCGTATACATCAAACAATACAAATACCATAGCATTCTACCCAGAAAGTACCTAGAACTAACGCCTATCCATCAGCAGATCACACTTGTCTAGTTAAGATGCCGATAAAATTTTTTTACAATTATTTGACAACAGTTAGGAGCCAGAACTCTTTTCGTATACATCAAACAATACAAATACCATAGCATTCTACCCAGAAAGTACCTAGAACTAACGCCTATCCATCAGCAGATCACACTTGTCTAGTTAAGATGCCGATAAAATTTTTTTACAATTATTTGACAACAGCTAGGAGCCAGAACTCTTTTCGAACACATCAAATAATACAAATACCATAGCATTCTACCCAAAAAGTACCTAGAACTAACGCCTATCCATCAGCAGATCATACTTGCATAGTTAAGATGCCGATAAAATTTTTTTACAATTATTTGACAACAGTTAGGAGCCAGAACTCTTTTCGTATACATCAAACAATACAAATACCATAGCATTCTACCCAGAAAGTACCTAGAACTAACGCCTATCCATCAGCAGATCACACTTGTCTAGTTAAGATGCCGATAAAATTTTTTTACAATTATTTGACAACAGCTAGGAGCCAGAACTCTTTTCGAACACATCAAATAATACAAATACCATAGCATTCTACCCAAAAAGTACCTAGAACTAACGCCTATCCATCAGCAGATCACACTTGCATAGTTAAGATGCCGATAAAATTTTTTTACAATTATTTGACAACAGTTAGGAGCCAGAACTCTTTTCGTATACATCAAACAATACAAATACCATAGCATTCTACCCAGAAAGTACCTAGAACTAACGCCTATCCATCAGCAGATCACACTTGTATAGTTAAGATGCCGATAAATTTTTTTTACAATTATTTGACAACAGCTAGGAGCCAGAACTCTTTTCCAACACATCAAATAATACAAATACCATAGCATTCTACCCAAAAAGTACCTAGAACTAACGCCTATCCATCAGCAGATCACACTTGCATAGTTAAGATGCCGATAAAATTTTTTTACAATTATTTGACAACAGTTAGGAGCCAGAACTCTTTTCGTATACATCAAACAATACAAATACCATAGCATTCTACCCAGAAAGTACCTAGAACTAACGCCTATCCATCAGCAGATCACACTTGTCTAGTTAAGATGCCGATAAAATTTTTTTACAATTATTTGACAACAGCTAGGAGCCAGAACTCTTTTCGAACACATCAAATAATACAAATACCATAGCATTCTACCCAGAAAGTACCTAGAACTAACGCCTATCCATCAGCAGATCACACTTGTCTAGTTAAGATGCCGATAAAATTTTTTTACAATTATTTGACAACAGTTAGGAGCCAGAACTCTTTTCGAACACATCAAATAATACAAATACCTTAGCATTCTACCCAAAAAGTACCTAGAACTAACGCCTATCCATCAGCAGATCACACTTGCATAGTTAAGATGCCGATAAATTTTTTTTACAATTATTTGACAACAGCTAGGAGTCAGAACTCTTTTCGAACACATCAAATAATACAAATACCATAGCATTCTACCCAGAAAGTACCTAGAACTAACGCCTATCCATCAGCAGATCACACTTGTCTAGTTAAGATGCCGATAAAATTTTTTTACAATTATTTGACAACAGCTAGGAGCCAGAACTCTTTTCGAACACATCAAATAATACAAATACCATAGCATTCTACCCAAAAAGTACCTAGAACTAACGCCTATCCATCAGCAGATCACACTTGCATAGTTAAGATGCCGATAAAATTTTTTTACAATTATTTGACAACAGTTAGGAGCCAGAACTCATTTCGTATACATCAAACAATACAAATACCATATCATTCTACCCAGAAAGTACCTAGAACTAACGCCTATCCATCAGCAGATCACACTTGCATAGTTAAGATGCCGATACATTTTTTTTACAATTATTTGACAACAGCTAGGAGCCAGAACTCTTTTCGAACACATCAAATAATACAAATACCATAGCATTCTACCCAAAAAGTACCTAGAACTAACGCCTATCCATCAGCAGATCACACTTGCATAGTTAAGATGCCGATAAAATTTTTTTACAATTATTTGACAACAGTTAGGAGCCAGAACTCTTTTCGTATACATCAAACAATACAAATACCATAGCATTCTACCCAGAAAGTACCTAGAACTAACGCCTATCCATCAGCAGATCACACTTGTCTAGTTAAGATGCCGATAAAATTTTGTTACAATTATTTGACAACAGTTAGGAGCCAGAACTCTTTTCGTATACATCAAACAATACAAATATCACAGCATTCTACCCAGAAAGTACCTAGAACTAACGCCTATCCATCAGCAGATCACACTTGTATAGTTAAGATGCCGATAAATTTTTTTTACAATTATTTGACAACAGCTAGGAGCCAGAACTCTTTTCGAACACATCAAATAATACAAATACCATAGCATTCTACCCAGAAAGTACCTAGAACTAACGCCTATCCATCAGCAGATCACACTTGTCTAGTTAAGATGCCGATAAATTTTTTTTACAATTATTTGACAACAGCTAGGAGCCAGAACTCTTTTCGAACACATCAAATAATACAAATACCATAGCATTCTACCCAAAATGTACCTAGAACTAACGCCTATCCATCAGCAGATCACACTTGCATAGTTAAGATGCCGATAAAATTTTTTTACAATTATTTGACAACAGTTAGGAGCCAGAACTCATTTCGTATACATCAAACAATACAAATACCATAGCATTCTACCCAGAAAGTACCTAGAACTAACGCCTATCCATCAGCAGATCACACTTGCATAGTTAAGATGCCGATAAATTTTTTTTACAATTATTTGACAACAGCTAGGAGCCAGAACTCTTTTCGAACACATCAAATAATACAAATACCATAGCATTCTACCCAGAAAGTACCTAGAACTAACGCCTATCCATCAGCAGATCACACTTGTCTAGTTAAGATGCCGATAAAATTTTTTTACAATTATTTGACAACAGTTAGGAGCCAGAACTCTTTTCGAACACATCAAATAATACAAATACCTTAGCATTCTACCCAAAAAGTACCTAGAACTAACGCCTATCCATCAGCAGATCACACTTGCATAGTTAAGATGCCGATAAATTTTTTTTACAATTATTTGACAACAGTTAGGAGCCAGAACTCATTTCGTATACATCAAACAATACAAATACCATAGCATTCTACCCAGAAAGTACCTAGAACTAACGCCTATCCATCAGCAGATCACACTTGCATAGTTAAGATGCCGATAAATTTTTTTTACAATTATTTGACAACAGCTAGGAGCCAGAACTCTTTTCGAACACATCAAATAATACAAATACCTTAGCATTCTACCCAAAAAGTACCTAGAACTAACGCCTATCCATCAGCAGATCACACTTGCATAGTTAAGATGCCGATAAAATTTTTTTACAATTATTTGACAACAGCTAGGAGCCAGAACTCTTTTCGAACACATCAAATAATACAAATACCATAGCATTCTACCCAAAAAGTACCTAGAACTAACGCCTATCCATCAGCAGATCACACTTGCATAGTTAAGATGCCGATAAAATTTTTTTACAATTATTTGACAACAGTTAGGAGCCAGAACTCATTTCGTATACATCAAACAATACAAATACCATAGCATTCTACCCAGAAAGTACCTAGAACTAACGCCTATCCATCAGCAGATCACACTTGCATAGTTAAGATGCCGATAAATTTTTTTTACAATTATTTGACAACAGCTAGGAGCCAGAACTCTTTTCGAACACATCAAATAATACAAATACCATAGCATTCTACCCAAAAAGTACCTAGAACTAACGCCTATCCATCAGCAGATCACACTTGCATAGTTAAGATGCCGATAAAATTTTTTTACAATTATTTGACAACAGTTAGGAGCCAGAACTCTTTTCGTATACATCAAACAATACAAATACCATAGCATTCTACCCAGAAAGTACCTAGAACTAACGCCTATCCATCAGCAGATCACACTTGTCTAGTTAAGATGCCGATAAAATTTTTTTACAATTATTTGACAACAGTTAGGAGCCAGAACTCTTTTCGTATACATCAAACAATACAAATACCATAGCATTCTACCCAGAAAGTACCTAGAACTAACGCCTATCCATCAGCAGATCACACTTGTCTAGTTAAGATGCCGATAAAATTTTTTTACAATTATTTGACAACAGCTAGGAGCCAGAACTCTTTTCGAACACATCAAATAATACAAATACCATAGCATTCTACCCAAAAAGTACCTAGAACTAACGCCTATCCATCAGCAGATCATACTTGCATAGTTAAGATGCCGATAAAATTTTTTTACAATTATTTGACAACAGTTAGGAGCCAGAACTCTTTTCGTATACATCAAACAATACAAATACCATAGCATTCTACCCAGAAAGTACCTAGAACTAACGCCTATCCATCAGCAGATCACACTTGTCTAGTTAAGATGCCGATAAAATTTTTTTACAATTATTTGACAACAGCTAGGAGCCAGAACTCTTTTCGAACACATCAAATAATACAAATACCATAGCATTCTACCCAAAAAGTACCTAGAACTAACGCCTATCCATCAGCAGATCACACTTGCATAGTTAAGATGCCGATAAAATTTTTTTACAATTATTTGACAACAGTTAGGAGCCAGAACTCTTTTCGTATACATCAAACAATACAAATACCATAGCATTCTACCCAGAAAGTACCTAGAACTAACGCCTATCCATCAGCAGATCACACTTGTATAGTTAAGATGCCGATAAATTTTTTTTACAATTATTTGACAACAGCTAGGAGCCAGAACTCTTTTCCAACACATCAAATAATACAAATACCATAGCATTCTACCCAAAAAGTACCTAGAACTAACGCCTATCCATCAGCAGATCACACTTGCATAGTTAAGATGCCGATAAAATTTTTTTACAATTATTTGACAACAGTTAGGAGCCAGAACTCTTTTCGTATACATCAAACAATACAAATACCATAGCATTCTACCCAGAAAGTACCTAGAACTAACGCCTATCCATCAGCAGATCACACTTGTCTAGTTAAGATGCCGATAAAATTTTTTTACAATTATTTGACAACAGCTAGGAGCCAGAACTCTTTTCGAACACATCAAATAATACAAATACCATAGCATTCTACCCAGAAAGTACCTAGAACTAACGCCTATCCATCAGCAGATCACACTTGTCTAGTTAAGATGCCGATAAAATTTTTTTACAATTATTTGACAACAGTTAGGAGCCAGAACTCTTTTCGAACACATCAAATAATACAAATACCTTAGCATTCTACCCAAAAAGTACCTAGAACTAACGCCTATCCATCAGCAGATCACACTTGCATAGTTAAGATGCCGATAAATTTTTTTTACAATTATTTGACAACAGCTAGGAGTCAGAACTCTTTTCGAACACATCAAATAATACAAATACCATAGCATTCTACCCAGAAAGTACCTAGAACTAACGCCTATCCATCAGCAGATCACACTTGTCTAGTTAAGATGCCGATAAAATTTTTTTACAATTATTTGACAACAGCTAGGAGCCAGAACTCTTTTCGAACACATCAAATAATACAAATACCATAGCATTCTACCCAAAAAGTACCTAGAACTAACGCCTATCCATCAGCAGATCACACTTGCATAGTTAAGATGCCGATAAAATTTTTTTACAATTATTTGACAACAGTTAGGAGCCAGAACTCATTTCGTATACATCAAACAATACAAATACCATATCATTCTACCCAGAAAGTACCTAGAACTAACGCCTATCCATCAGCAGATCACACTTGCATAGTTAAGATGCCGATACATTTTTTTTACAATTATTTGACAACAGCTAGGAGCCAGAACTCTTTTCGAACACATCAAATAATACAAATACCATAGCATTCTACCCAAAAAGTACCTAGAACTAACGCCTATCCATCAGCAGATCACACTTGCATAGTTAAGATGCCGATAAAATTTTTTTACAATTATTTGACAACAGTTAGGAGCCAGAACTCTTTTCGTATACATCAAACAATACAAATACCATAGCATTCTACCCAGAAAGTACCTAGAACTAACGCCTATCCATCAGCAGATCACACTTGTCTAGTTAAGATGCCGATAAAATTTTTTTACAATTATTTGACAACAGCTAGGAGCCAGAACTCTTTTGGAACACATCAAATAATACAAATACCATAGCATTCTACCCAAAAAGTACCTAGAACTAACGCCTATCCATCAGCAGATCACACTTGCATAGTTAAGATGCCGATAAAATTTTTTTACAATTATTTGACAACAGCTAGGAGCCAGAACTCTTTTCGAACACATCAAATAATACAAATACCATAGCATTCTACCCAAAAAGTACCTAGAACTAACGCCTATCCATCAGCAGATCACACTTGCATAGTTAAGATGCCGATAAAATTTTTTTACAATTATTTGACAACAGTTAGGAGCCAGAACTCTTTTCGTATACATCAAACAATACAAATACCATAGCATTCTACCCAGAAAGTACCTAGAACTAACGCCTATCCATCAGCAGATCACACTTGTCTAGTTAAGATGCCGATAAAATTTTGTTACAATTATTTGACAACAGTTAGGAGCCAGAACTCTTTTCGTATACATCAAACAATACAAATATCACAGCATTCTACCCAGAAAGTACCTAGAACTAACGCCTATCCATCAGCAGATCACACTTGTATAGTTAAGATGCCGATAAATTTTTTTTACAATTATTTGACAACAGCTAGGAGCCAGAACTCTTTTCGAACACATCAAATAATACAAATACCATAGCATTCTACCCAGAAAGTACCTAGAACTAACGCCTATCCATCAGCAGATCACACTTGTCTAGTTAAGATGCCGATAAATTTTTTTTACAATTATTTGACAACAGCTAGGAGCCAGAACTCTTTTCGAACACATCAAATAATACAAATACCATAGCATTCTACCCAAAATGTACCTAGAACTAACGCCTATCCATCAGCAGATCACACTTGCATAGTTAAGATGCCGATAAAATTTTTTTACAATTATTTGACAACAGTTAGGAGCCAGAACTCATTTCGTATACATCAAACAATACAAATACCATAGCATTCTACCCAGAAAGTACCTAGAACTAACGCCTATCCATCAGCAGATCACACTTGCATAGTTAAGATGCCGATAAATTTTTTTTACAATTATTTGACAACAGCTAGGAGCCAGAACTCTTTTCGAACACATCAAATAATACAAATACCTTAGCATTCTACCCAAAAAGTACCTAGAACTAACGCCTATCCATCAGCAGATCACACTTGCATAGTTAAGATGCCGATAAAATTTTTTTACAATTATTTGACAACAGTTAGGAGCCAGAACTCTTTTCGTATACATCAAACAATACAAATACCATAGCATTCTACCCAGAAAGTACCTAGAACTAACGCCTATCCATCAGCAGATCACACTTGCATAGTTAAGATGCCGATAAATTTTTTTTACAATTATTTGACAACAGCTAGGAGCCAGAACTCTTTTCGAACACATCAAATAATACAAATACCTTAGCATTCTACCCAAAAAGTACCTAGAACTAACGTCTATCCATCAGCAGATCACACTTGCATAGTTAAGATGCCGATAAAATTTTTTTACAATTATTTGACAACAGCTAGGAGCCAGAACTCTTTTCGAACACATCAAATAATACAAATACCATAGCATTCTACCCAAAAAGTACCTAGAACTAACGCCTATCCATCAGCAGATCACACTTGCATAGTTAAGATGCCGATAAAATTTTTTTACAATTATTTGACAACAGTTAGGAGCCAGAACTCATTTCGTATACATCAAACAATACAAATACCATAGCATTCTACCCAGAAAGTACCTAGAACTAACGCCTATCCATCAGCAGATCACACTTGCATAGTTAAGATGCCGATAAATTTTTTTTACAATTATTTGACAACAGCTAGGAGCCAGAACTCTTTTCGAACACATCAAATAATACAAATACCATAGCATTCTACCCAAAAAGTACCTAGAACTAACGCCTATCCATCAGCAGATCACACTTGCATAGTTAAGATGCCGATAAAATTTTTTTACAATTATTTGACAACAGTTAGGAGCCAGAACTCTTTTCGTATACATCAAACAATACAAATACCATAGCATTCTACCCAGAAAGTACCTAGAACTAACGCCTATCCATCAGCAGATCACACTTGTCTAGTTAAGATGCCGATAAAATTTGTTTACAATTATTTGACAACAGTTAGGAGCCAGAACTCTTTTCGTATACATCAAACAATACAAATACCATAGCATTCTACCCAGAAAGTACCTAGAACTAACGCCTATCCATCAGCAGATCACACTTGTATAGTTAAGATGCCGATAAATTTTTTTTACAATTATTTGACAACAGCTAGGAGCCAGAACTCTTTTCCATCACATCAAATAATACAAATACCATAGCATTCTACCCAAAAAGTACCTAGAACTAACGCCTATCCATCAGCAGATCACACTTGCATAGTTAAGATGCCGATAAAATTTTTTTACAATTATTTGACAACAGTTAGGAGCCAGAACTCTTTTCGTATACATCAAACAATACAAATACCATAGCATTCTACCCAGAAAGTACCTAGAACTAACGCCTATCCATCAGCAGATCACACTTGTCTAGTTAAGATGCCGATAAAATTTTTTTACAATTATTTGACAACAGCTAGGAGCCAGAACTCTTTTCGAACACATCAAATAATACAAATACCATAGCATTCTACCCAGAAAGTACCTAGAACTAACGCCTATCCATCAGCAGATCACACTTGTCTAGTTAAGATGCCGATAAAATTTTTTTACAATTATTTGACAACAGTTAGGAGCCAGAACTCTTTTCGAACACATCAAATAATACAAATACCTTAGCATTCTACCCAAAAAGTACCTAGAACTAACGCCTATCCATCAGCAGATCACACTTGCATAGTTAAGATGCCGATAAATTTTTTTTACAATTATTTGACAACAGCTAGGAGTCAGAACTCTTTTCGAACACATCAAATAATACAAATACCATAGCATTCTACCCAGAAAGTACCTAGAACTAACGCCTATCCATCAGCAGATCACACTTGTCTAGTTAAGATGCCGATAAAATTTTTTTACAATTATTTGACAACAGCTAGGAGCCAGAACTCTTTTCGAACACATCAAATAATACAAATACCATAGCATTCTACCCAAAAAGTACCTAGAACTAACGCCTATCCATCAGCAGATCACACTTGCATAGTTAAGATGCCGATAAAATTTTTTTACAATTATTTGACAACAGTTAGGAGCCAGAACTCATTTCGTATACATCAAACAATACAAATACCATATCATTCTACCCAGAAAGTACCTAGAACTAACGCCTATCCATCAGCAGATCACACTTGCATAGTTAAGATGCCGATACATTTTTTTTACAATTATTTGACAACAGCTAGGAGCCAGAACTCTTTTCGAACACATCAAATAATACAAATACCATAGCATTCTACCCAAAAAGTACCTAGAACTAACGCCTATCCATCAGCAGATCACACTTGCATAGTTAAGATGCCGATAAAATTTTTTTACAATTATTTGACAACAGTTAGGAGCCAGAACTCTTTTCGTATACATCAAACAATACAAATACCATAGCATTCTACCCAGAAAGTACCTAGAACTAACGCCTATCCATCAGCAGATCACACTTGTCTAGTTAAGATGCCGATAAAATTTTTTTACAATTATTTGACAACAGCTAGGAGCCAGAACTCTTTTGGAACACATCAAATATTACAAATACCATAGCATTCTACCCAAAAAGTACCTAGAACTAACGCCTATCCATCAGCAGATCACACTTGCATAGTTAAGATGCCGATAAAATTTTTTTACAATTATTTGACAACAGTTAGGAGCCAGAACTCATTTCGTATACATCAAACAATACAAATACCATAGCATTCTACCCAGAAAGTACCTAGAACTAACGCCTATCCATCAGCAGATCACACTTGCATAGTTAAGATGCCGATAAATTTTTTTTACAATTATTTGACAACAGCTAGGAGCCAGAACTCTTTTCGAACACATCAAATAATACAAATACCATAGCATTCTACCCAAAAAGTACCTAGAACTAACGCCTATCCATCAGCAGATCACACTTGCATAGTTAAGATGCCGATAAAATTTTTTTACAATTATTTGACAACAGTTAGGAGCCAGAACTCTTTTCGTATACATCAAACAATACAAATACCATAGCATTCTACCCAGAAAGTACCTAGAACTAACGCCTATCCATCAGCAGATCACACTTGTCTAGTTAAGATGCCGATAAAATTTTGTTACAATTATTTGACAACAGTTAGGAGCCAGAACTCTTTTCGTATACATCAAACAATACAAATATCACAGCATTCTACCCAGAAAGTACCTAGAACTAACGCCTATCCATCAGCAGATCACACTTGTATAGTTAAGATGCCGATAAATTTTTTTTACAATTATTTGACAACAGCTAGGAGCCAGAACTCTTTTCGAACACATCAAATAATACAAATACCATAGCATTCTACCCAGAAAGTACCTAGAACTAACGCCTATCCATCAGCAGATCACACTTGTCTAGTTAAGATGCCGATAAAATTTTTTTACAATTATTTGACAACAGCTAGGAGCCAGAACTCTTTTCGAACACATCAAATAATACAAATACCATAGCATTTTACCCAAAAAGTACCTAGAACTAACGCCTATCCATCAGCAGATCACACTTGCATAGTTAAGATGCCGATAAAATTTTTTTACAATTATTTGACAACAGTTAGGAGCCAGAACTCATTTCGTATACATCAAACAATACAAATACCATAGCATTCTACCCAGAAAGTACCTAGAACTAACGCCTATCCATCAGCAGATCACACTTGCATAGTTAAGATGCCGATAAATTTTTTTTACAATTATTTGACAACAGCTAGGAGCCAGAACTCTTTTCGAAGACATCAAATAATACAAATACCTTAGCATTCTACCCAAAAAGTACCTAGAACTAACGCCTATCCATCAGCAGATCACACTTGCATAGTTAAGATGCCGATAAAATTTTTTTACAATTATTTGACAACAGTTAGGAGCCAGAACTCTTTTCGTATACATCAAACAATACAAATACCATAGCATTCTACCCAGAAAGTACCTAGAACTAACGCCTATCCATCAGCAGATCACACTTGTCTAGTTAAGATGCCGATAAAATTTTTTTACAATTATTTGACAACAGTTAGGAGCCAGAACTCTTTTCGAACACATCAAATAATACAAATACCTTAGCATTCTACCCAAAAAGTACCTAGAACTAACGCCTATCCATCAGCAGATCACACTTGCATAGTTAAGATGCCGATAAATTTTTTTTACAATTATTTGACAACAGCTAGGAGTCAGAACTCTTTTCGAACACATCAAATAATACAAATACCATAGCATTCTACCCAGAAAGTACCTAGAACTAACGCCTATCCATCAGCAGATCACACTTGTCTAGTTAAGATGCCGATAAAATTTTTTTACAATTATTTGACAACAGCTAGGAGCCAGAACTCTTTTCGAACACATCAAATAATACAAATACCATAGCATTCTACCCAAAAAGTACCTAGAACTAACGCCTATCCATCAGCAGATCACACTTGCATAGTTAAGATGCCGATAAAATTTTTTTACAATTATTTGACAACAGTTAGGAGCCAGAACTCATTTCGTATACATCAAACAATACAAATACCATAGCATTCTACCCAGAAAGTACCTAGAACTAACGCCTATCCATCAGCAGATCACTCTTGCATAGTTAAGATGCCGATAAATTTTTTTTACAATTATTTGACAACAGCTAGGAGCCAGAACTCTTTTCGAACACATCAAATAATACAAATACCTTAGCATTCTACCCAAAAAGTACCTAGAACTAACGCCTATCCATCAGCAGATCACACTTGCATAGTTAAGATGCCGATAAAATTTTTTTACAATTATTTGACAACAGCTAGGAGCCAGAACTCTTTTCGAACACATCAAATAATACAAATACCATAGCATTCTACCCAAAAAGTACCTAGAACTAACGCCTATCCATCAGCAGATCACACTTGCATAGTTAAGATGCCGATAAAATTTTTTTACAATTATTTGACAACAGTTAGGAGCCAGAACTCATTTCGTATACATCAAACAATACAAATACCATAGCATTCTACCCAGAAAGTACCTAGAACTAACGCCTATCCATCAGCAGATCACACTTGTCTAGTTAAGATGCCGATAAAATTTTTTTACAATTATTTGACAACAGCTAGGAGCCAGAACTCTTTTGGAACACATCAAATAATACAAATACCATAGCATTCTACCCAAAAAGTACCTAGAACTAACGCCTATCCATCAGCAGATCACACTTGCATAGTTAAGATGCCGATAAAATTTTTTTACAATTATTTGACAACAGCTAGGAGCCAGAACTCTTTTCGAACACATCAAATAATACAAATACCATAGCTTTCTACCCAAAAAGTACCTAGAACTAACGCCTATCCATCAGCAGATCACACTTGCATAGTTAAGATGCCGATAAAATTTTTTTACAATAATTTGACAACAGTTAGGAGCCAGAACTCTTTTCGTATACATCAAACAATACAAATACCATAGCATTCTACCCAGAAAGTACCTAGAACTAACGCCTATCCATCAGCAGATCACACTTGTCTAGTTAAGATGCCGATAAATTTTTTTTACAATTATTTGACAACAGCTAGGAGCCAGAACTCTTTTCGAACACATCAAATAATACAAATACCATAGCATTCTACCCAAAAAGTACCTAGAACTAACGCCTATCCATCAGCAGATCACACTTGCATAGTTAAGATGCCGATAAAATTTTTTTACAATTATTTGACAACAGTTAGGAGCCAGAACTCTTTTCGTATACATCAAACAATACAAATACCATAGCATTCTACCCAGAAAGTACCTAGAACTAACGCCTATCCATCAGCAGATCACACTTGTCTAGTTAAGATGCCGATAAAATTTTGTTACAATTATTTGACAACAGTTAGGAGCCAGAACTCTTTTCGTATACATCAAACAATACAAATATCACAGCATTCTACCCAGAAAGTACCTAGAACTAACGCCTATCCATCAGCAGATCACACTTGTATAGTTAAGATGCCGATAAATTTTTTTTACAATTATTTGACAACAGCTAGGAGCCAGAACTCTTTTCGAACACATCAAATAATACAAATACCATAGCATTCTACCCAGAAAGTACCTAGAACTAACGCCTATCCATCAGCAGATCACACTTGTCTAGTTAAGATGCCGATAAAATTTTTTTACAATTATTTGACAACAGCTAGGAGCCAGAACTCTTTTCGAACACATCAAATAATACAAATACCATAGCATTCTACCCAAAAAGTACCTAGAACTAACGCCTATCCATCAGCAGATCACACTTGCATAGTTAAGATGCCGATAAAATTTTTTTACAATTATTTGACAACAGTTAGGAGCCAGAACTCTTTTCGTATACATCAAACCATACAAATACCATAGCATTCTACCCAGAAAGTACCTAGAACTAACGCCTATCCATCAGCAGATCACACTTGTCTAGTTAAGATGCCGATAAAATTTTTTTACAATTATTTGACAACAGTTAGGAGCCAGAACTCTTTTCGTATACATCAAACAATACAAATACCATAGCATTCTACCCAGAAAGTACCTAGAACTAACGCCTATCCATCAGCAGATCACACTTGTCTAGTTAAGATGCCGATAAAATTTTTTTACAATTATTTGACAACAGTTAGGAGCCAGAACTCTTTTCGTATACATCAAACAATACAAATACCATAGCATTCTACCCAGAAAGTACCTAGAACTAACGCCTATCCATCAGCAGATCACACTTGTATAGTTAAGATGCCGATAAAATTTTTTTACAATTATTTGACAACAGCTAGGAGCCAGAACTCTTTTCGCATACACCAAACAATACAAATACCATACTTATTAAATACATATAAAAAAAAACAACCAAATACGACGGCACGGAGGTTAAGGTAAAAGCAGAGAAAACCTCGGAGCCGTCATATCAGGAATGTGCCAACGAATCACCCAAAACCTTCATAATCATTGCTTCTACCTTTGTTTGTTAACAAATGCGCCTATAATCGTCCTCCGAGCGTCGTGATAGATATTGACGCAAAATGACCGAAAGTAAGGTAAAAGCAGAGGAAACCTCCTCGCCGTCGTATCAGGAATGTCCCATCGAATCCCCCAAAACCTTCATCAGCATTGCTTTTACCTTTGTTTATTAACAAATGCGCCTATAATCGTCCTCCGAGCGTCGTGATAGATCTTGACGTAAAATGACTGACAGTAAGGTAAAAGCAGAGAAAACCTCGGAGCCGTCGTATCAGGAATGTCCCCACGAATCACCCAAAACCTTCATAATCATTGCTTTTACCTATGTTTGTTAACAAATTCGCCTGCAATCGTCCTCCGAGCGTCGTGATAGATCTTGACGCATAATGACCAAAAGTAAGGTAAAAGCAGAGAAAACATCGGAGCCGTCATATCAGGACTGTCCCAACGAATCACCCAAAACCTTCATAATCATTGCTTTTACCTTTGTTTGTTAACAAATGCGCCTGTGATCGTTCTCCGAGCGTCGTGATAGATATTGACGCAAAATGACCGAAAGTAAGGTAAAAGCAGAGGAAACCTCCGTGCCGTAGTATCAGGAATGTCCCATCGAATCCCCCAAAACCTTCATCATCATTGCTTTTACCTATGTTTATTAACAAATGCGCCTATAATCGTCCTCCGAGCGTCGTGATAGATATTGACGCAAAATGACCGAAAGTAAGGTAAAAGCGAAGGACAACTCGAGCCAATAATATCCGGAATATCTAAACAAGTACCCCAGAACCATCACGAGTATTGCTTTTATCTTTTTTTTTTTTAATTAATAAGTGCGCCTGTTATCGTCCTCGAAGCACCGCTTTTATCGTAAAAAGCGGCGAAAAGCTCCGGGCCTCCGTATCAGGAATTTTCGATGGAGGACCGCGGTACCATCACGTGCACCGCATTTGTCTTCTTTTATTAACAAAAACGCTTATTATTGTTTTCGCTTCATCGTTCAACTTCTAGACACAGTACGACCGTATTCAAGATAATAGCCGAGGAGAGCCTCGGATCATTGTTTCGGGAATAACGGATTTACGCCTCCAGAACCATGGCCAACATCGATTCAATCTTTGTTGCGTAAACACAGATAAAATAAGAGTTTCAAATAAAGGCACTGTCAATTTGTCTGAAAAAATTACCAAAGTGCGATTTTTTCGATGTTCGAGACTTTTCAAATAACGATTAAGAGGCAAATTTTCCCAGAACGTTGATGCGTTTCCATTTTCGTCTTCTGAAAGAAAAAAAGACAAAGACTCGTACTGTAATTTTTTATTTGACCCGAAATATTGAACCGCGCGTAAAATAAAAATCATAGCAGACGATACATGAACCGTCACAATCGGCTCGCCTGTCCCGAATCTCGAACTTGCACAACCAAAATGGCTAAAGATGATAGCGGGCGATATACGAAACGTCAAACCACGCGTCAAACAGTCCGTTTCCGCAGACGTTCGACGCGCGCGCTCCGCATTTGCGTACCCAAGATGGCAGAAATTCATCGCAGGCGCTACGCGAAATGTCAAATCACGCGTCAAACTTTGCGTTTCGGCGGAAGGTTGACGCGTGCGCTCTGAATTTGCATATCCAAGATGGCAAAAGATATCAGCTGACAAACCCGAAACGTCAAATAACGCGTCAAACGATGCGTTTCGGCCGAACCTCGGAGCGCGCTCTCTGAACCTGCGTTCAGTGCGCGCGCGAAACGTGGGATGAATCCATGGTACGCACACGCGCGCGTGCACTCATGCAACCTCATGTGTGCACACGCTCACACACACACTCGCATTAATGAATATTAGAAAAATAATAATATGCGTAGTAGGAAAAAATCAATATTTTTACCCTAAATTACGTTAAAGTCTATTGTTACAATTGTTTTCTCCAAAATTTAAGACAAATCGCAAATTATTTAAAATATTATTTGCAGAGTATGGACTGCTCGAACATTTTCGAAATTGACAATATTCTCTGCAATGCCCTCGGATGGCGACAAATTCAGATCCCTTACCCGAGCAGAAATCTAATCAGGCTGCCTGAGGATCCATCAGGGCCGGATCCGGGATCAATAAGGCGCCCTGATCAGGCACGCATGATTTGCGCCGGACAGGGGCCTGAGCAGGGATCAATGAGGCGCCCTGATCAGGCACGCCTGATTTGCGCCGGATAGAAGCCTTACCAGGTATCAATAAGGCGCCCTGATCAGGCACGCATGACTTGCGCCGGACAGGGGCCTGAGCAGGGATCAATAAGGCGCCCTGATCAGGCACGCCTGATTTGCGCCAGACAGGGGCCTGAGCAGGGATCAATAAGGCGCCCTGATCAGGCACGCCTGATTTGCGCCGGATAGAAGCCTTATCAGGTATCAATAAGGCGCCCTGATCAGGCACGCATGATTTGCGCCGGACAGATTGGGCCGGAAAGATTGGGACGGTCATCACCAAAACCGGAACAACAACTAAACGATCAAGTCAAGTAAAATAAAAACTTGAACTTAAAAAAAATGTTTTCATATGTTTCATATTTTTAATAACGTTAGTAAACTTGATAACGTGTAACTGCGATAATAATTTAATAAATGTTGATCTATTTTTAAACAAAAAATGAATCAAATGATTGAGCCAGATGACACGCATGTCTCAGGCAGGATGAGGCACCTGATCCGGGCCAGATAAGTTGCTTGATCCGAGCCAGATATAGTGCCTAATCCGAGCCTGGTAAGGTGCCTGATCCGGGCCTGATAAAGCGCCTGATCAGAGCCTGATAAGGTGCCTGATCCGGACCTGAATTTGCAAAAGCGTTACATCCCTGATCAGGGCCGGACTAAATTTGCCTGATCCGGCCCGGATTTGCTATTGTGGCAGCCTGATCCGGTCCGGATTTCACCCTGAACAAATTTCTGCTCGGGTAGTTTATCCGCGTGTCATGGGAATCTCAATTAACTTCTTGCGATTGCCGAACATTCGGAAGTTGCAGCTGTGACGTTAGACTAGCACTTCCTATAGCACGATCGCGTCTGATTTTAATCGCTTGTTTCACTACTTTTATCCTGTCTTATCC
Source organism: Ophion ventricosus (assembly GCA_963932345.1). Lineage (NCBI taxonomy): Eukaryota > Metazoa > Arthropoda > Insecta > Hymenoptera > Ichneumonidae > Ophion > Ophion ventricosus. The sequence goes on along the minus strand of OZ010711.1, from coordinate 38,018,976 downwards.
ACTTTTAGTCGTATCTTTGATAATTTTTTTCACCGTGATGGCTGGCACAACTTAAGTTTTTCGGGGATGTTTTGTTTTTGGAATTTAAAAAACTTCATTCTCATGTGCTCGGAATGCATTTTCCCTTTCCTTTCGGAATGCCTTATTTTTTCTGGCACACATTATTGAAGAGAAAAATCTGCCATATTTTTTTTCGAAGAGGGCTTGAAAAACCATTAAGAATCATATTTTTTCCGTGCCCAAAATCCTCGCGCAAGACCCTTAAAAAAAGCATGGCCACATTATAAAAGTCACCCTGTATATATACGTAACTTGGGTTTACGAAATGGTACGTACCAGAAACGCATGAAATACGAGACTCGAACACGATATTGATAGATATAGATATTCGATGTACGTAAATGGTCATAAATAAATAAAAATATCGTTACGATGAAAAGTATGGTGAAGAAAACAGCGCAGCAAGAGGGAGAATAGTGAAATTGTGTCGATATTCGCGCAGTAAGTATTCCTGTATAAGGAAAAATCTGCTGGAACGGCGTAGACGGAGAATAAATCGAAAGTTACGAGTGTGAAGTCTACGAACGCAAGAGCAATGAAGGACAAAGAGTGGGCGGGAATAGAATCCCCTCAAGCATTCGTCCCCTGCGAATTTCATTGAAAATTAAAATTACACGAATATGTAAATGGAAACAAAAATTATTAAAAATTGTCATCGTTAGGGCGATCAATAAAAAAAAAAGAATTAATCTTTTTTTCTTTACTATACACTAGAAAATGTCGATAAAATCATGGAAATCGTCGAGTCGGACCGGCATGTGAACACTTATTCCATTGCCCAGAAACTGAAGATTAGCCAGAAAACTGTTTGGAACCATTTGCATAAGGCTGGTCTCAAGAAGAAGCTCGATGTATGGGTGCCACACAAATTGACGCAAAAGAACTCTTTGGACCGAATTGATGCCTGTGATTCTTTGCTGAAACGTAACGAAATCGACCCATTTTTGGAGCGAATGGTGACTGGCGATGAAAAATGGATCACATACGAGAACAACAGCCGAAAAAGATCGTGGTCCAATCGCGGTGAGCCGACCCAAACGATCGCCAAGCCCGGATTAACGGTCAAGAAGGTTTTGCTGTGTGTTTGGTGGGATTGGAAGGGAATCATCCACTATGAGCTGCTCCCATGGGGCCGAACACTCAATTCGGACCTCTACTGTCAACAACTGATCAGATTGAAGCAGGCGATCGACCAGAAGCGGCCAGAATTGGCCAATAGGAAGGGTGTTGTGTTCGATCAAGACAACGCCAGGCCGCACACATCTTTAACGACGCGCCAGAAGCTCCGAGAGCTTGGATGGGAGGTTCCATCGCACCCGCCGTATAGTCCAGACCTGGCACCAAGCGATTATTAATCGCTTGGTGCCAGGTGTTCAAGCATTTGCAAAATTTTCTTGATGGTACAAAACTGGCCTGAAGAGAGGCCTGTGAAAATGAGCTGGTCAAGTTTTTTACCAATAGGGACGAGGACTTCTTCAATCGCGGAATTATGAAATTGCCTTCAAAATGGACAAAAGTTATCGAACAAAACGGCGCATATTTGATCTAAATCGGATAATCCTAACTATGTTAATTTCATCGCCGAAATAAAGCGAAAAAACGCTCAGAACTTTTTACTTCGTCTAATATTAATGAATATTTATACCTTTAGTAGGGGTCGAAGAGATACATGCATAGAATAATCCCTGTAAATTTGAGCCTAATCGGTGCAATAGTTTTTCCGAAATCATGTCGACAAGATCGAAAAACATTGTTTTGAGAAAAACGCGTTTAAGGGGCCAGTCCACTTTGAAAACTTCAAAAAATCGATGTTATTTTTTAATTTTTTCGAAAGTACATACATTCAGAAATATTGTGTCAAAATTTTATGAAAACCCGAGCTCTCTGAGTATTTTTTTTTTTTACCTGAACGTCAGGACCTCATTTCGCCTACCTGAGCGTATAGCGCGCTCGGCCGACCCATCGGCCTTTAGAATGGTGCAAGTACCTCAAAGCTAAGGCACTTCAGCAACATTACAAACATCCTCCTGCTCTTTCTGAGGAAGTACAGGAAGTTTTAAAACCTATTTACGAGGATCTCACCAAAACAGAACTGCTCGAAAGGTGTTTAGGTGGCCATACGCAGAACAATAATGAAAATTTTAACAACTGCGTATGGAATATGGCATCTAAACACATGTTCAACGGCCAAAAAATCGTAGACATTGCCTGCAAAGTTTCCGCGTGTGTCTTTAATGAAGGATTTCGTCCAGTGCTTAAAATAATGGAAATAATGGGCGTCAAACTCGGCCCGATCGCCATCGGATTCGCCGACAATCGCGATGACGAGCGTGTTCGCTCTGCAAACCGCCGCAGTTCTGAGTGCTCAAAAGAGACCAGAACCAAACGAAAGCAAGCAAGACTTGAAGAAATCGACGATGATGAGCAATCAGAAGGGATTTTGTACGGTGCAGGAATTGCCGATTGAGTTTAGGTAAGAGTTTTTCATAGTATAAACTTCAAACGCGTTTTTCTCGAAACAACGTTTTCAAAATCTAGCTCCATCGTATCTCTAAAACTAATAAACCGATTCTCTTGAAATTTCAACCACACATTGTAAACATGATTCGCAACAAGATGACCCTCGATGTTTTTAAAATTTTGATTTTTACTCTTTTTTCTTGCGAAAAACTGCGAAAAAAACGCGTTTTTTTTTACTTTTTTCGTTTTTCATCTGCCATTTTTTTATTCTTTGATAAAACTTTATATCCGAGGGTCATTTTGTAGCTGGTGTCATACTGAATCTAATGGACTTTGATTTTTTTGTTTCAGACAAGCCGTTGCCGAGTTGTGATGGAGCTACCTAGCCCACCTATTTTTGAGGCGTTACGTTAAACTATAGTTTTTGTACTTAAAAATGAATAAAAATGAATTCAATTTTTTTTTAAATGTATTTCAAGACTTTATTTACCAAGCCCAACAACTTTTATATTCATATCTTTTATAAAATCCTCAAAAAAAAATCGCGAAAATAGCCTTTTTTTCGTGGCTCAAAAGTGGACTGGCCCCTTAAAGTTTCTCTTGTAAAAATGTACATAAAACTTTGAAAAAAAAAAAGGCCTCTTACCCTCAATCAGCGATGCCTGGTCCACACATTGTTCCTTCAGCTTCTTCAAAAGCTTCACTTTGTTGGAATTTTTGTTTTCGGATCTCTATTCTGCGAGCTTTGGATGACGCTCGATACGGCGGTTGCGCGCTGAGCGTGCGCAGAGACGCTTCTGTTGTCTCTTTTCCAACCCCTTATCGGAGTCACTCCGACCGGGAATAAACGTTCTCTACCGTATTTCTACAGGTATGTAGTATACGAAACTGATGTTTTTTTTGAAAATCGAAAATTTTCAAAAATATACTGATACCGATCCCTCAATGGTTTTTCCAAGGATTCTAAAAAATTTTCTGACGCTTTTTCTAAGAGTCTAGCCAATGGCTTTTCTAAAGGCTGAAGAAAAACAAGCAAGCTGTGTTGACGGGTTTGCGTTGCAATTGCTGACTTTAATTAAGGGAAAAGTGGGCCCCGTCGGTGCGTCACGCCCGATATAGAAGGCCACCATGAATTTCCTTCACGGACCATTGGACTATCTTGGCAGGGTTTAGTCGATGGGACACTACGAAGGTACGAGGAATGGTTAAAGCGAGGGTGTACAAGCCCCGCGAATCCACCCCCTCATCTATCCTCGTTACTGCAGCTCAAAATAACGCGTAACACGCCACGACATCCCGAGTTGAGGTTATAAATAAAGTCCCGCCGCCATCTGCTAAACACTGATAAACTCGAGGGGCCGTTCATGCGCGAAAAACGAAGAATAACTTTGACGAGCAAACGTGTGTGTGTTTGTGTTTGTGTGCATGTGTGTGTGTGTGTGATCGCGACCGCTCGTCGTCCCTCGTACCAACGTTGGCCCAAAGACGAGATTGAATTTTGAGAATTTTTCAGATACTTGCTCACAAATATCACGATTTCACGAGCAGCGTTCGCCTGATCCAATAAAACGAGGCAAAAGAAATAGGTTTTTATTTCGTACGGCTGCCATTTTGTTATCCGGAGGTTTTTCGAAAAACAAAAAAACTATAAGGCCCGCCAAATTTAATCTAGTTTAATAATTTGCAAAGCGTTTTTGTGTCAGATGAACTGACAAGAAGGCAAGGCTGTGGAGCGCACTGCGCAGACGAAAACACGCCGCCGAGTATGGCTTTATTCGACGGAAGCTGAAGCCGCCATTTTGGATCTGTTTTATATTGGAAGTACAGATAAGGCTCCGCCGTTTGACAAAAGATGGCCCCACCAGGAGATTGAAATTGTCAGATGTAAAACGTCATATCGTAAGGTTGGACATCTGGCAAGACCATAACCTTGAAATATAAGCGATTTTGTATCAGCTTGACATAATTTTTTTCGTGCGAAAATGTCGAGTTTTGAGCCGAATAAGCGTTATTTGCGGGAACTTTTGATTTACTTCTTTAATTTGAAGGAATCTGCAGCTGAGGCGCATCGATTGCTTGTAGAAGCATATGGTGAGGCTGCTTTGAGTGAGAGAGGTTGTCGTGAGTGGTTTCAAAAGTTTAAGAACGGTGAGTTTGACGTCGAAGACAAAGAACGTAGCGGAGAGCTGAAAGTGTACGAAGACGCGGAATTGGAAGTATTATTGGAGGGAGATTCGTGCCAAACGCAAGAAGAACTTGCACTTACATTAGGAGTGACTCAACAAGCAATTTCACATCGTTTAAGATCGTTGGGAATGATTGAAAAGCAAGGAAATTGGGTTCCATATGAACTGAAGACGAGAAACGTTGAACGCCGATTTTGCACATGTGAAATGCTGCTTGCCAGGCATAAGCGAAAGGGTTTTTTGCATCGTATAGTCACTGGTGATGAAAAATGGATCCACTACGATAACCCAAAGAAGAGGAAATCATGGGGACCACCTGGCCATGCTTCAACATCGACAGCCAAGCCGAATATTCATGGAAAAAAAACTCATGTTGTGTATTTGGTGGGATCAGCTTGGTGTCGTGTATTATGAGTTGCTCAAACCGAACGAAACCATTACTGGGGCTCTCTACCGAACACAATTGATGAGATTGAGCCGAGGACTCAAGGAAAAACGCGCCCACTACTACTCCAGACACGACAAAATTATTCCCCTGCATGATAATGCTCGTCCACATGTTGCGGCGCCGGTCAAAACCTACTTGGAAACACTCAATTGGGAAGTTTTACCCCACCCGCCGTATTCACCAGACATTGCTCCCTCTGACTATCATTTATTTCGATCGATGACGCACGGCCTGTCTGAGCAGCACTTCACATCATATGAAGATACCAAAAATTGGGTCGATTTGTGGATAGCCTCAAAAGATGAAGCGTTCTTCCGACGCGGTACCCACATGCTGCCAAAAAGATGGCAAAAAGTAGTGGCTAGCGATGGACAATACTTTGAATAAAACATAAAGTACCGTTCTTTCATAATAAATGCCCAATTTTTTATTAAAAAAAACGGCGAAGACTTATTTGTACTCCCAATAAATAAAATTGAAATTTACTCTCCATTGATAGAAGAGAGTTGAATACGTTGAAGCCCATTTCCAAAAGTATTAATTTTGGGTGTACTTCCGGAAAGCCCACACCTCCGATTAATTTAAAACTTCGTATACTTATGTATTTTGACTCGCTGATCACGAATATGATAGTGAAAATACCCGCAAATTTTATTTTCAAGGTCAAAACTAAAACCGTTTTTTTTAGTTTTGACCTAAAAGGCTGCACTTTCGAATAGCGGGTGTATGTGCTGTTTGGGCATGTGTATTTTACGTTGTATAGGTATATGTATATGTGTATTGTTCGGGGGCAAGGTGCCCAACAAACACCCAAACAAACCCAAACAAACCCACCCCAGTGTTCTACGCACCTCACGATTCCACGCACCCATCCGAGGTGCCCTCCGCCCATCCCAGTGTCCCACGCACCCCACGATTCTACGCACCCATCCGCGGTGCCCCCCGCCCACCCCAGTGTCCCACGCACCCCACGATTCTACGCACCCATCCGAGGTGTTCTCCGCCCACCCCAGTGTCCCACGCACCCCAGGACTCTACGCACCCTTCCGAGGTGCCCTCCGCCCATCCCAGTGTCCCACGCACCCCACCATTCTACGCACCCATCCGAGGTGTTCTCCGCCCACCCCAGTGTCCCACGCACCCCAGTATTCTACGCACCCATCCGAGGTGCCCTCCGTCCACCCCAGTGGTCTACACACTCTCCGATTCCACACACCCATACGAGGTGCCCTGCGCCCACCCCAATGAACTACACACCCCACGATTCAACACCCGAGTTTGTTTGGGCTTGGATTTGTTTGGGTTTGTTTTATTTTGCGTTTGTTTGGGCCCATATGCGGTAAAGCGCGTAAGTAGATAATATCGAAACTAATGGAGTTTAGCAAAATATACTTATTGGAGTATTATCCCATTTTTCTTGGAAAATAATGATTTTAGACAAAATTTGTATAGAACATAAATTATCGGTCTTTTGATGGGTTACAATTTTTGTAGGAGATATTTTCCTCTACGATCAACATTTATTAAAATAAAATAGAAACACTAAAAAAACCGTTTTTTTTTAGTTTTGACCTTGAAAATCAAATTCACGGGTATTTTCACTCTCATATTCGTGATCAGCGAGTCAAAATACATAAGTGCACGATGTTCTAAATTATTCGGAGTCATGGGCTTTTCGGATGTTTATCCTTTATTTTATATAAAAACAAAATTCCTAAAGTTCATGCATTTTTCTTGCCTCGCGACGGTAACCTGCCCTAGGCTATAAAACAATGCAGCGAACTTAAACATTTTTTTTTTTATTTCAAGCTCATACAGACCCTTGAGGATTTATCTGAGAATTATGTTGATTTTTAGGTAGACCATTAGGGAAAACGCTCCATTAACCGGAGGCGTTGTGAAATACACGCATTTGTGATTCATAGATGTATCTGTGTGTATATATATATATATATATATATATATATATAAACGGTTCCGTAACTGCGGATAATATTTCGAGACGAGCAAATACGGGGCGCGTGCTCAAAGGAACTGAGCACTGTTCGATCATGGGTTCGCCGATTTACCGCAGAGAAGCGTGTACCAGCCGGACTTTGAGAGCTAAAATCTGGCAAAGATTGCCCTCGGCAAATTCTATCTCCAGAGTGAACTTCAGAGCGAGCTGCTTATTGTGTGCACGCGGAGGGTGGTTTTTTTTTTTATTTTTTTTTTTTGTCGGTCCGCTGTTCAAATACTTGCCCACGTGGCCGCAGCCCGCGCAACCGAGCAAAACTCGCAACTCCACGGAAACGTACACACGGTGGGAAAAATTCTAGCTGTGCTTACCTCGCGAGTGCGGATCTCCAAATGTAAACCGTTATCTCGACCTAATCGGGGCCCAGAACGCTTTCGGATTCGATGTCGATCCAGTGCGAAAAGCAAGCCGAGAATTTTGCCGTCAATTTTTTTTTTTTTTCAATTCGAACTTTCAATTACTGATGGAAGGTTTTTTTCTGGATTGTTCCTGCAGTGATGAGAAAGATTGATTGGAGGTGTAAATGTTTTTATTTCACTCGGGGCGTAAAACATCCATTATCGTACCGTACCGAACGGTAAAATAAATTATTTTACCGTACCGAACCGTAAAATAAATTATTTTACCGCACCGAACCGTAAAATAAATTATTTTACCGTACCGAACGGTAAAATAAATTATTTTACCGTACCGAACCGTAAAATTAATTATTTTACCGTACCGAACCGTAAAATTAATTATTTTACCGTACCGAACCGTAAAATAAATTATTTTACCGTACCGAACCGTAAAATAAATTATTTTACCGCACCGAACGGTAAAATAAATTATTTTACCTTACCGAACCGTAAAATAAATTATTTTACCGCACCGAACCGTAAAATAAATTATTTTACCGTACCGAACCGTAAAATAAATTATTTTACCTTACCGAACCGTAAAATAAATTATTTTACCTTACCGAACCGTAAAATAAATTATTTTACCTTACCGAACCGTAAAATAAATTATTTTACCTTACCGAACCGTAAAATAAATTATTTTACGGTTCGGTACGGTAAAATAATAACCGTAAAATAAATTATTTTACCGTACCGAACCGTAAAATAAATTATTTTACCTTACCGAACCGTAAAATAAATTATTTTACCGCACCGAACCGTAAAATAAATTATTTTACCGCACCGAACCGTAAAATAAAACATCGTACAATACAGTACTTAAAAAGGATATCAAAATCTACATTTTTGTTTTTTAGAAAGTCTCGTACGATTATTCTTGCCCCAGTATTGCATTTTTAACTAAAAAAGACATGATTTAGAAAAAAAAGGCTCTATCGAGGAACTAGAGGTTTCAGAGGAAATATCAAGAGAGTGAAAAGTTACTTGGGTTCAAACTGGAGTGGCTAGAATTTTTTCAGAATTTTTTTTTTTGAGATTTTTTTTTACCATTTTTGGTTGAAATTTTGATGAGTGGAGAGGCTCCACCTGGAAATTATAGGGTCTAGGACGATATATTAAGAAAAGAAATTTGTTTATCTTTTTATTTTTAATTAACTACAATTGTTCTAGATGTTTTTTTTTGTATTTGAAAATTAAAATTAAAAATTAAAAAGAAATTTTTTTTTTTAAAGTTATAAAAAAATTGTAGTTAATTATAAATAAAAATGTAAACAAATTTCCTTTCTTAATATATTGTCCTAGACCCCATAATTCCCAGGTGGAGCCTCTCCACTCATCAAAGTTCCAAACAAAAATGGTAAAAAAAAATGTCGAAAAAAATTCTGAAAAAATTCTCGCCACTCCAGTGTGAATCCATGCAACTTTTTATTCTCTAAACATTTCCTCTGAAACTCTATAGTTCTTCGATGGCGCCTTTCTTTCTAAAACATGTCTTTTTTTAGCTAAAAGTGCAATACTGCGGCAAAAAAAATCGTACGAGACATTCTAAAAAACAAAAATGTAGATTTTGATATCTTTTTTAAGTTTACCGTGGAAAAAACTGAGGAAAAATTTTTCCACAAACTTTGCAGTTAATTTTCGACGGCCAAAAAATAGTCGAAAAATGGCCACGTTCAAAAGTGCCTACCGGGGCGAAAAAAATCGTAAAGAATTTTCTAAAAAAGCAAAATAAAGGTAAATTTGTCCACTTTAAAACGCCACTTGGTAAATTCAATTATGTTCATTTTTGAGTCCGCTATCTAACTTTTAGTACAGTAAGAAATTTCGACTAGTGTATCGAAACTTTTGGCCGGCCTTTTTTTTCTAAAACATGTCTTTTTTACCTAAAAATACAATACAGGGGCAAAAAAATCGTACGAGACATTCTAAAAAAACAAAAATGTAGATTTTGATATCCTTTTTAAGTTTACCGTGGAAAAAAACTGAGAAAAAAATTTTACACAAGCTTTGCAGTTGATTTCCGACGGCCAAAAAATAACCGAAAAATGGCCACGTTCAAAAGTGCCTACCGGGGCGAAAAAAAATCGTAAAGACTTTTCTAAAAAATCAAAATAAAGGTAAATTTGTCCACTTTAAAACGCCACTTGGTAAATTCAATTATGTTCATTTTTGAGTCCGCTATCTAACTTTTAGTACAGTAAGAAATTTCGACTAGTGTATCCAAACTTTTGGCCGGTAGTGTATATAGTTTCGAATAAAACAAACTTGCATGAAATCGAACAAATTGTTTTTGACATAATAATTGCCAAAATTTATTCCCATTTTTTTTCCGCCTCCTAATCCGGTGTGCCCCCCCCCCCCCCCCCCCTTAAATGAAGTAACGTTTATTAACCGTGTGAGTCCGCGTGTCCTCTAATGTTGCTAATTAAAAAAGAGCGATTCTTTTGAAGGAGAGAAGCATCGCAATTGGGGCAGTCTATTCTTGATCGGATCGACGAAGCGGCAAAGTATGATCACTGAAACGCAAGAAGATGAGAAAACGGCTTAAGGGAGACAAGTGCAAGAAGAAGAACGAACGAGTGGAGTGAGTCGCGGCGTAGCTTGTGTACGATGTCCAGTCTCTTCTGCTCTTCCAACCAGGATACTCCATTGTTTCCTTGAGATAAGCCCTTTTTATTAAAGCCCATGATTATTCGCAATGGCGGAGATCGGCCCAAGCCCGTGTATAATATCAACGCCTCTCTCGGTAACGTTTCGCAACGAGCACCAAAGTAACGAAACTCCGACGAACGGCGAGGCATTAAATCGGGCTGAATCTTTATTACGCAGTCTAGACAGTTTTCTAAGCAAGTACCACAGGAGGAAAGTGATTTGGGCCGAAAAAAAAAAGTTACTAAACGAGATTGTGTTTTTTTTTTTTTAACAAAAATCGTACAATTTTAGTAATTTGGGCCGAAAAAAAAAGTTACTAAATGAGATCGTGTTTTTTTTTAAACAAAAATCGCACAATTTTTTACCTTTTTTGTGATTGCATTTTACGAGAACGTCGTAGCCAATACTGTCTGAAGAAAAAAGTGAAAAAATGCCGAAGGGAACTTAAACAAACTCAAACAATTTTTTAATCTTGTTTTTTTTTTGGAAGAAATTAAATAAACGATTTGGAGAAATAACATTTTAAAAGTCTGAAACGTCCCGGACCATTGCAAAAATGAATGCGCAGTTGAGTACGAAAGTGGAGGCTTTTTTTTCATAATTTTTTTTTTAAACAAAAATCGCACAATTTTTTACCTTTTTTGTGATTGCATTTTACGAGAATGTCGTAGCCAATACTGTCTGAAGAAAAAAACTGAAAAAATGCCGAAGGGAACTTAAACAAACTCAAACAATTTTTTAATCTTCTTTTTTTTGGAAGAAATAAAATAAACGATTTGGAGAAATAACATTTTAAAAGTCTGAAACGTCCCGGAGCATTGCAAAAATGAATGCGCAGTTGAGTACGAAAGTGGAGGCTTTTTTTTCATAATTTTTTTTAAACAAAAATCGCACAATTTTTTACCTTTTTTGTGATTGCATTTTACGAGAATGTCGTAGCCAATACTGTCTGAAGAAAAAAACTGAAAAAATGCCGAAGGGAACTTAAACAAACTCAAACAATTTTTTAATCTTGTTTTTTTTTTGGAAGAAATTAAATAAACGATTTGGAGAAATAACATTTCAAAAGTCTGAAACGTCCCGGACCATTGCAAAAATGAATGCGCAGTTGAGTACGAAAGTGGAGGCTTTTTTTCATAAATGTTTTTTTTAAACAAAAATCGCACAATTTTTTACCTTTTTTGTGATTGCATTTTACGAGAATGTCGTAGCCAATACTGTCTGAAGAAAAAAACTGAAAAAATGCCGAAGGGAACCCAAACAAACTCAAACAATTTTTTAATCTTGTTTTTTTGGAAGAAATAAAATAAATGATTTGGAGAAATAACATTTTAAAAGTCTGAAACGTCCCGGACCATTGCAAAAATGAATGCGCAGTTGAGTACGAAAGTGGAGGCTTTTTTTCATAAATTTTTTTTTTAAACAAAAATCGCACAATTTTTTACCTTTTTTGTGATTGAATTTTACGAGAATATCGTAGCCAATACTGTCTGAAGAAAAAAACTGAAAAAATGCCGAAGGGAATTTAAACAAACTCAAACAATTTTTTAATCTTGTCGTTTTTTTGGAAGAAATAAAATAAATGATTTGGAGAAATAACATTTTAAAAGTCTGAAACGTCCCGGACCATTGCAAAAATGAATGCGCAGTTGAGTACGAAAGTGGAGGCTTTTTTTCATAAATTTTTTTTTTAAACAAAAATCGCACAATTTTTTACCTTTTTTGTGATTGAATTTTACGAGAATATCGTAGCCAATACTGTCTGAAGAAAAAAACTGAAAAAATGCCGAAGGGAATTTAAACAAACTCAAACAATTTTTTAATCTTGTCGTTTTTTTGGAAGAAATAAAATTAACGATTTAGAGAAATAACATTTTAAAAGTCTGAAACGTCCCGGAGCATTGCAAAAATGAATGGGCAGTTGAGTACGAAAGTGGAGGCTTTTTTTTCATAATTTTTTTTTTGAACAAAAATCGCACAATTTTTTACCTTTTTTGTGATTGCATTTTACGAGAATGTCGTAGCCAATACTGTCTGAAGAAAAAAACTGAAAAAATGCCGAAGGGAATTTAAACAAACTCAAACAATTTTTTAATCTTGTCGTTTTTTTGGAAGAAATAAAATTAACGATTTAGAGAAATAACATTTTAAAAGTCTGAAACGTCCCGGAGCATTGCAAAAATGAATGGGCAGTTGAGTACGAAAGTGGAGGCTTTTTTTCATAATTTTTTTTTTAAACAAAAATCGCACAATTTTTTACCTTTTTTGTGATTGCATTTTACGAGAATGTCGTAGCCAATACTGTCTGAAGAAAAAAACTGAAAAAATGCCGAAGGGAATTTAAACAAACTCAAACAATTTTTTAATCTTGTCGTTTTTTTGGAAGAAATAAAATTAACGATTTAGAGAAATAACATTTTAAAAGTCTGAAACGTCCCGGAGCATTGCAAAAATGAATACGCAGTTGAGTACGAAAGTGGAGGCTTTTTTCATAAAATTTTTTTTTAAACAAAAATCGCACAATTTTTTACCTTTTTTGCAATTGAATTTTACGAGAATGTCGTAGCCAATACTGTCTGAAGAAAAAAAACTGAAAAAATGCCGAAGGGAATCCAAACAAACTCAAAGAATTTTTTAATCTTGTTTTTTTTTGGAAGAAATAAAATAAATGATTTGGAGAAATAACATTTTAAAAGTCTGAAACGTCCCGGAGCATTGCAAACATGAATGCGCAGTTGAGTACGAAAGTGGAGGCTTTTTTTCATAAATTTTTTTTTAAACAAAAATCGCACAATTTTTTACCTTTTTTGTGATTGCATTTTACGAGAATGTCGTAGCCAATACTGCCAATACGTAGCCAATATGTCCCGAAGCATTGCGAAAAAAAAAAATACGAAGCTATCTGAAAAAATCTAAAAAAAAATCAATCGAAAAAAAATTGCGAAAACGTCCCGAAGCATTGCAAAAATAAATTCGCAGAGAGCGAGGTTTTTTTTTTTTGCACCAAATCCTCAAAACCCAACCAAGCTCAATCTTTTGATCTTGGTTTTTGTTTTCATTGTACTTCACGAGAATAACGCAGCTGAAATAATAATTTAAAGAATGTGAAAAATGTCCCAGAGCAGTGAAAAAATAAATAGGCAGTTGAATTCGAGGGCGATGTTTTTTAGCACCAAATCCTCCGACCGCGCGGGTATGCACGTAAGCGCGGTGGTATATACAGGGTGTCCCTCTCATCTCTGCCAAACAGGGTGTCCCTCTCATACTCTCTAAGTATTTTTTTATTACCTGAACGTCAGGACCTCATTTCGTCTACCTGCGCGTATAGCGCGTACCTCAAAGCTAAGGCACTTCAGCAACGTTACAAACATCCTCCTGCTCTTTCTGAGAAAGTACAGGAAGTTTTAAAACCTATTTGCGAGGATCTCACCAAAACAGAACTGCTCGAAAGGTGTTTAGGTGGCCATACGTAAAACAATAATGAAAGTTTTAACAACTGCGTATGGAATATGGCACCTAAACACATGTTCAACGGCAAAAAAATCGTAGACATTGCCTGCAAAGTTTCCGCGTGTGTCTTTAATGAAGGATTTCGTCCAGTGCTTAAAATAATGGAAATATAATGGGCGTCAAACTCGGCCCGATCGCCATCGGATTCGCCGACAATCGCGATGACGAGCGTGTTCGCTCTGCAAACCGCCGCAGTTCTGAGCGCTCAAAAGAGACCAGAACCAAACGAAAGCAAGCAAGACTTGAAGAAGAATCGACGATGATGAGCAATCAGAAGGGATTTTGTACGGTGCAGGAATTGCCGATTGAGTTTAGGTAAGAGTTTTTCATAGTATTAACTTCAAACGCGTTTTTCTCGAAACAACGTTTTCAAAATCTAGCTCCATCGTATCTCTAAAACTAATAAACCGATTCTCTTGAAATTTGAACCACATATTGTAAACATGATTCGCAACAAGATGACCCTCGATGGTTTTAAAATTTTTATTTTTACTCTTTTTTTGCGGAAAACTGCGAAAAAAACGTGTTTTTTTAATTACTATTTTCGTTTTTCATCTGCCATTTTTATATTTTTTGATAAAACTTTATATCCGAGGGTCATTTTGTAGCTGGTGTCATACTGAATCTAATGGACTTTGATTTTTTTGTTTCAGACAAGCCGTTGCCGAGTTGTGATGGAGCTACCTAGCCCACCTATTTTTGAGGCGTTACGTTAAACTATAGTTTTTGTACTTAAAAATTAATAAAAATGAATTAATTTTTTTTTTTAATGTATCTCAAGACTTTATTTATCAAGCCCAACAACTTTTATATTCATATCTTTTTAAAAATCCTCAAAAAAAAAAATCGCGAAAATAGCCTTTTTTTCGTGGCTCCAAAGTGGACTGGCCCCTTAAAATGAAATACAAATCTAAATATCTCGGATCACTACCAAATATTTGGTAGTGATCCGAGATATTTAGATTTGTATCATCGATACTGACCTTGAATAACCTTGAAGGACTTTGATCCCTTAATGTTTTTTATGCGGCTTGAGGTGCTCCACAAGATGGTTGAAAAAAAAATGTACCATTCCATTTAAAAAAGTGGAGGTGACCTTCACTGGGCGTCGGCGCCTCCACTGAAATAAAAAAAAAAATTCGTCGCATTTGACGGCCCCCTTCACACCGTACAAATTTTGTCTGAAACATTTTTTTGTGACGTTGATAATTACCGAGTTATTTCGGGTGGCAGAGATAAGAGAGACACCCTGTATAGGCAAATTTGTATATCTGGGATCATCGTGAAGAGGCGGCGGGGGAGGACGGTGGTGGACTACTCGCCACGTAGCCCTGAACAACCAATCAAATAAAGTAGTCCGCGGGGTTGCTTTGCCAGATGCAAATTCAGCCCCGCGGGCTTTTCCCTGTACTACACATTCGCATCGACATGACCATCTTCTTTATATCCTCCGATGGACCTAAAACCTTTTTTTCCTACCCTGACTCTCGGAACACACCGAATCGACCATCGGGGGAGATCGCCAAAACGAATGAGGGGGAGGAACTTTTCTTTGAGACTTAAAAAAAAAAAAAGAAATGCCCGATTTTTTTCCACCTGAATATTTTTTCTTTCTTCTCGATCAGCCTAATTGTCATTCATTGTGGAAATTGTGGAAAGTTCGATAAACCAGGTCTGTACTGTGAAACCGGAATTTGCCCATAGATGGCCCTAGCTGTCAACGTATTTGCCGTCGAGTCGCGTCATTGGCGCCATTTGCTTTGTTGACATCTGACAAAGATTTTTAACTCACGACAATACAAGTTTCATACCCCAACATAGTTTGTGATAGCGTTGAACATGTCGAATTTTGTGACTGGAAATTACGATTTGCGGACAGCATTAATTTTCTGTTACCATTTGAAGAAAACTGCTGCAGAATTGCATCGAATGCTTGTCAAAGCTTACGGTGAGCATGCTCTTGGTGAATCACAGTGTTTTGAGTGGTTTAAAAAATTCAAAAGTGGCGATTTTGACGTGAGAAACGAAGAACGTGGGAGGCCATCGAAAAAGTTTGACGACAGCGAATTGCAAGCATTGCTGGATGCTAAAACCTGGCGAAAGTGTTAATACTGAACGCTACCGACAAAAAAAAATCGATTTGAATCAAGCCTTGCGTGGAAAACGACCAGAATATCAAAAAAGGCAACACCAAGTGATTTTGCTTCATGACAATGCACCATCACGGACAGCAAAACTGGTCAAGGAAACGATCGAGGCGTTTAGTTGGGAAATACTTTCGCATGCGGCTTACTCATCAGACTTGGCTCCGTCCGATTACCACTTATTTGCATCGATGGGACACGTACTTGCTGAGCAGCGCTTCACTTCTTACGAAAATCTACGAGAATGGCTCGATGACTGGTTTGCCTCAAAAGAGCAACAGTTTTTTTGGCGTGGCATCCACAAATTGCCAGACAGGTGGAAAAAATGTATAGCTAGCAATGGACAATACGTCGAATAAAATATTTTACAAATTAATTCGGTCCGTTTTTTGTGGTAAAAAATCCATTTATTTCAAAATAAAAGATATGAATAGATTAATCAAAGTATTGTCCATCGCTGGCTACTACTTTTTCCCACCTCTCAGGCAATTTTCGAATTCCATCTCGAACGAGAAAAGTCTCGTCATTTGACACGATCCAAGTTTTGAGCCAATTTTCGATTTCGGCGAAAGAAGTGAACCGGTGATCTGTTAAATCCTGCTGCATCCGTCGGAACAACCACTAATCAGAAGGAGCAATGTCCGGAGAATACGGCGGTTGCGGTAAAATATTCCATTTGAGTGTTTCCAAATATTTTTTTACGACTTTTGCAACATGAGGCCGAGCGTTGTCATGCAGAAGAATAATTTTGTCATGTCTTTGCTCGTATTCCGGCCGTTTTTCTCGTAATGCACGGCTCAAACGAATCAATTGTAGTCTATAACGATCGCCCGTAATGGAATCGCCAGGTTGTAGCAGCTCATTGGCTCATTTGGCTGTCCAGGGCGAGACTTGTCTCCAACGCTGAAATCACCGTTCTTAAAGCGTCGAAACCATTCCCTACATGATTTATCAGTTGGAGCATCATCACCATAAACTTCAACAAGCATTCGATGCGCTTCAGCTGCACTTTTCTTCCAATTAAAGCAGAAAAGTCAAACTTCCCGCAAATGCGGCTTAGTTAACACAAACATTTGACATATTCAACACAGTAAAAAACAAGGTTTTTAATGGAACTCAAAGCGATATAAAGTGAATGTTATTGACAGATGTCTAACCTCTCTGAAACCACCGAAATGCAGCTGTCACTATGAAACATTCATAACAGCGAGAGCCATCTCTTGAAAACGGACTGAATTAATTTGTACTCCCAATATATTGTTTGTTTGAAATTTTGTAAAACATTTCAGGAAACAATACTGACTTTTGCCAAAAGATCTCAAAACTAGAGACTCGAAGCTTCAAAATGCTTTTTTTTTTCATCTCGATAAGACCATTTTTCACAAACATACAGCGCTTCAAAAAACACTTAAGGTGTTACGTGGGTTTCAAAATGTTAAGCACATAAAAGAGCAACATTTCAACAATATTTAAAAAAAATTTCATCCAAAAATTTGGGAAATTCAGCCGGTGGGACCTGGTTTCCCGAGACCCCTGAAAAAAAAAGTGTCCTCGTGGTGGTCAGGATAACTCATGATAGCTTTATCTGAAATAAAAAAAACCAAATTTTTTCTGTTAGTAGATAAGTATAGCTCGTGATTGAGCAAAGGATTTTAAAAAAATTGAAATTTGAATTTTTTGCAGAATTGTACGCAAAATAGTTCAATTTTTGGTACAATTTACACTACGTATAGCCTTGTAAAATTAGTTGTAATCGAAACAAAAACCTTCGTTCAATCATTAGTCAATGCTATTTTGAAGAAGTGTGTAAAATTTCAATAAGAACGGTGCATTAGTCAATCAATCAAACGAATCAATTGTAGTCTCTACCGATCGCCCGTAATGGAATCGCCAGGTTGTACCAGCTCATTGGCTCATTTGGCTGTCCAGGGCGAGACTTGTCTCCAACGCTGAAATCACCGTTCTTAAAGCGTCGAAACCATTCCCTACATGATTTATCAGTTGAAGCATCATCACCATAAACTTCAACAAGCATTCGATGCGCTTCAGCTGCACTTATCTTCCAATTAAAGCAGAAAAGTAAAACTTCCCGCAAATGCGACTTAGTTAACACAAACATTTGACATATTCAACACAGTAAAAAACAAGGTTTTTAATGGAACTCAAAGCGATATAAAGTGAATGTTATTGACAGATGTCTAACCTCTCTGAAACCACCGAAATGCAGCTGTCACTATGAAACATTCACAACAGCGAGAGCCATCTCTTGAAAACGGATCGAATTAATTTGTACTCCCAATAGATTTACATTTGCGTCAGTTATACTGCGTACCACAGAGCGTCTCAGATTCAACATGCCCCTTGAAAATAGCTCCAGCATCAACCTTTTTGTATCATTTTTAAATATAATGTTGTTTTTTATTCACTTGAAGATATGACTAATAAAATCCTTGAATACCATTATCCTCTTACTTGTCCTTCCAGCCAAAAAATAATCGCGAAAAATCGCTTTATTTTAGACGTTTACAGTGATGTTAGTCCTCAACGTACAGGGGAGGAATTCTTGCAAAAATTCGCAAAAGAGTGGCATCTGGGAATGAAGAACAAACTGGATTCAACTTACCTCCATAGCAAAAGCCGGAAATGAAAATATTTTTGTCAAAGATTCTAGCACGAGCAATCGGTATATTTCAACTCAGCAGACTCTTCGAATTGTAAATCGTCGCGCAAACTGTAGGAGAGAATAAAAAAGATAGGAAAGAAAGAAAACGTTGAAAAAGCCGGAACATTGTTTCGACGTGTGATGTGCTGGGAATCCCCGCGATTTGCTCCGAATGATCCTGTAATTGAAACAAATGGTTGTATTGGTTGTAACGGAAGAAGGCGGAACATGGAGGAGGGAAAGGCTCCGCGTGGCAGACCAAGACAGTCTCGTGTCGTCCTGCTCCGTTCCAAAGCTCGTTCCTCGAAGACGTTGCCCGGGCTATTTGTCTATTTCGGCGTGTCGGTAAGCCGTGGATCAAGCGTTCTCCGTTCCGGCTGTGTCTCCCGCGACTCCTTCCCTCTCATTCGCCCGCAATCTTTTTATTCTCTCTTTCCGCTTTTTCTTCCGTAAGAGCCGGGGCACGAGAACATTCGACGATTTTGGAGAGCGAGACTGTTTTTTGAAATTGGATAGTAACAGGAGTTTTTTTTTTGGGTTTGAATGGAAAGTGAAGACGGAAGAACTGATTGACGACTCTGTTTAAAGAAAAAAAAATTATCTGGATTTTGAGACGATTTTGTTTGGGTTTGAAGGAGAAGTAAAGTAGAAAGCCCATTTTTGTTTGAACGACTTCGAATTGAATGTTTTTTAAAGGCGTCTTCTCACTTTAGACGCTAAAAAAAAGCCATTTGCATGAATTTTTTTTATAGGTTTATATTATAGATATCGATATAAAAGTTGTTAGACTTAAGGCCGGATCCTGAATTAGAAGGTCCAAAAAATCGATTTTTTTTTTATTGTTTAAATCTATTTCTCATGTATCTAAGAATGTCTAGACAAAGTTTTATAGCCGAATTCGAAATATTTCCAAAGATACAGCACTGAACGTAGTGGAGTGTCGAGCAGGTATACGGGCGCTCGGGCAGTTAGGGCGCCCGTTTTCTCGAGTTTTCGTTTTTACGATTTTTCTAATTTGGCGTATCTGATTACAAAAAAACTAGAAGTCCAATCGAAACAAACCAAAGCTTGTTCGCTTCAGTATCGTTTTCTTTTCTATTTGAACTAAAAACATTGTCGAAAAAAAAATTCTTAACAATTTTTTTAGCAAGTTGAAATAATTTTTTTTTTTCACAAAAAGCACATTTTCTACTTCAAACCCGAAAAAACATTCAAATTTCAAAAAAAATTTCGTTTTTTTTTTGTTCATATAGAAGAAAAATATGTCACAATTAAAATGGTTTTTGGTTTTTTTGTTTCAGATGAAAATTACGAGCTCCATTTGTCACGCCGCATGGAAACAGCAGTGGCACGAATGTGCATAAAAATCGGTTGCCTGTTGATATTTTTCTTTAAAAAAATTGTTTTCTTATGTTCAGACATGTAATAAAATAATCTGAAAATTTCGCTAAACTTGCTTTTTTTTTTACCCGAAAAAAATTCCTCAAAATATCGATTTTTCGAACCGGCTAATTCAGGATCCCGCCTTAATAAATACGCTTTCGAAATACAGAAAAAAATTTATTTATTTATTTAAGTGCCTACTTATAGACGAAAATGGTAGTTAAAAAAAATGTCCTAAAAGAATTGTAGGTCTGCGCTGTTGATGAAATCTCGGAGATGGATCATTTGAAACAAAAAAATCAAGAGGTTTCAGATTCAGTATGTTAATAATTATAGCGGAAATCATACGATTTTTGATATATGCAAAAATAACAAAATGGCGGACATTTTTCGAAAAAAACGTGTTTTTTCGCCGTTTTTTGGCAAAAAAAAAATAGTAAATATCAAAATTTAAAAAAATCCTTGATACGCGCTATAGCTATAGTTGTAAAGAATATGTGGTTAAAATTTCATAAGGATCGGTTCAGTAGTTTCGAAGATTTTATCAACGAGTCGTCGAAAAACGTTGTTTCGAGAAAAACGCGTTAAAAGTTTTTTTTTAAATGAAAAATCGTAAAAAAATCTTACCTGTGCTTAATCAGCGATGCCTGCACCATAGAGTATGCCTTCTACTTCTTCATAGTGTTCATTTTCATCTAAAATAGCGTTTCTGCGTTTTGTTCTGCGCTTCTTTTGAGGCACCGGAGCTGCGGCGGTTCGCTACGCGTATACGCTCGCTATCACGTTTAGCGACGTACTGTGGGACGATCGGACCGAGTTTGACGCCCAACACGTCCAAAATCTTCAAAACCGGTTGTAAACCTTCGTGGAAAATGCAAGCAGCTGTTTGGCAAGCAATTTCAACTATTTCTTTTCCACTGAAGATGTGTTTGGGTGACATTGCCCACACGCAGTTATTAAAACTCTCCTTGTGGTTTTGAGTATTGTTTTGAGTATAGACTTAAGCAGGGGTACTAGATTCATAAAAGGTAGTAACTGCTCAAGTGTATAAAGCCAGGTACGCGGCACCCCTCCGAGCGGAGGAGATGAACGTGCTCAGGTAGTAAAGGTCACACAAAAATACAGTTAGACTTCTCCGGTCTTCATAAAATTTTAGTATGATACTTTTGGATATGTATACTTTCGAAAAATGTTATTGAAAAAAAAATCAATTTTTTCGAACATTGTAAAGTGAGAAGACGCCTTAAAGCGGGTTTTTGATATTTTTTTTTTATCAGAGTTTGAGACTTCTTAGTTTGGGTCTAAGAAGAAAGTAAAGAGGAAGCCTTTTTTTTGGTTGACGACTCCGATTTTAATTTTTTTTACCTGATTTTTGGACTGTTTGTTTGGGTTCAAGGGGAAAGGGAAAGCCATTTCGTGGTTGGACGACTTCGTTTTTTGATTTTTTTTAACGGCAATTGATACGATTTTGTTTGGGTTTAAAAGGGTAATAAAAAGGAAGCCCCTTCATTGTTTGACGACTTCGTTTTAGATATTTTTCTGATCAGCGAACGACACGTCTCAGTTCGGTTTCAAGGACAAAGTAAGCAGGAAAGCTTACCTTCCGAAGCCTCCATTTTTAATCATTTTTTTTTTATCGAAGATTGGCACGGCTTTGTTTGGATTTGAGGGAAAAGTGAGGAGGTGGCCTTTCATTTTATTCAACCACTCCGCGTCGAATTTTGCAAATCGGAGACCGACACGATTTCGTTTAGGTTTAAGAAGGAAGTAAAGAGGAAGCCTTTGTTTTTTACTGCTGCTCCGCATTGAATATTTTTTAAATCAGAGACCGAGGAGAGTTTAGTTATTCGTTGAGTGTAAAATAAAATAAAAATAAAAATGATTGCCTGCTCCAAAGCTCAAGCTCTTCTCCGAAATTCTGAAGCGTTCGGGCGACCTGTCGCCCAAGTGAGAGAATGATCAAATAAATCGCAACGCAAACTCGTCGAGGGTTTAACGACGAAAGCTCGCAATCTATTGCTCCACGTAACTACAATACTTATCGTTACAATCCGGAACGTTTGACAGGACACGTAAGGATACAATTATCATTTATGTACATCCGTATATAATAAACGAAGGAGACAACGATAAATCTTACACGAACGTATAAATAAAGAGGGGAAAAGGGGGTAGGGTTGGTTTGGGTAGGTTCAGGGGGAAATTATTTTACAGAGGCGGATGTACCCTATTTATCGTAGTGAGTGTGTAGCTGTTTCTCTCTCTCTATCTCACACACTCTCTTTCTCTCTCTCTCGCTCTCTCTCTCTCTCTCTCTCTCTCTCTCTCTCTCTCTCTCTCTCTCTCTCTCTCTCTCTCTCTCTCTCTCTCTCTCTCTCTCTCTCTCTCTCTCTCTCTCTCTCGCTCTCTCTTTCTCTCTCTCTCTCGTCGTGACAAAACAATGAAAAAGCCTGCGCGACACCAATGTACACGTCTCCGCGCGCCGTCGCTCTTCCTCAACCGTCCGTTCCATTTTTTTTTCTCAGCTTTTTCGTTCCCTATTCCTCCCACGATCTCAAAAAAAAAACCTCTCCCGCCAAACTTAGCCGAACTTCCGGTTGTCGCTGTTATTTCATATGAATAGTCCTCTCTCTCCCTCTCTCTCTCTCTCTCTCTCTCTCTCTCAGAACTGTCGTAAACAAAAAAAAAAAGAAACATTCAAAGTCCGTCGTTGCCCACCGAGGGGGGGGGGGGGGGGGGGGGGGGGGGGATGGGCTTTGTGACTTGGTAAAAATTCATTCTTTTGATTGCCGTTGTCTTCGGTAGTTCTTCGATCGCAACGTCACGTTGCGAGTCGAGGCCCAAGCCTGTGGGATTCTCTTGGAAAGTGTCCATTCGAATTTTCAACGCTCACAAGCGCAAGTATACGTCCATTTCCAATGGCATGTTCCCTTTGCGGCTTCTTCCTGTCTGGAACAATTGCTTCGCGTCGCGATGATTGCCGGGTCGCTAAAACGCGAGGTGTGTTTTCCGGTGCCTTGGAAACTTGAAGGCACGAGGTCTGACCGAAGGCCTCACGATCCTCGATCTCAATATTTCCTCTTCAAGATCGAGCGAGGTACACTCTACCGTTCCTTACTCGTCGTCGTCGTCGTCGTCGTCGTCGTCGTCGTCGTCGTCGTCGTCGTCGTCGTTGTCGTTGTTGTCGTCATCGTCTTCATCGTCGTTAAAGTCTCCAAGCCACCTCGGTATTCTATTATTCCGATGAACTTTCGCCGCTCGTTCCCGTCGAGGAGGCCGCCTCGATCACTTCGAACGCCTCGGCAACTTCGGGAACTCGCTTCTCCGTTGCATTTTCGCTTCTCGAGGATAACGACGAGTCCTCGGAGTCCTTGCTCTGATCGGGAACCGCGGCCGGAAGTTCAACGGTCGGCGGCGCCTCGGACGTTGCCCCGCTTGCTGTTGGGAAAAAAAAATCTACAGATATAACACAAAGTGCAACTGTTTCATGGCATTGATAATGTAATGAGACTTTTCAGGTGATAAAACAAAGTAACACATGGGTCGTTAAGTCCCGGGACTGACACACAGATGGCACCGCCATCCGTGTGTTTTTCGGTAGTACCAACCTTCACAAGATACGTGTAAAAATTTCATGACATTCAGTTCAGTCGTTGTCGAGATATTGAAGGTTAAGTGACGATACATTTGTTTTTCCTTAAGGCCGGATCCTGAATTAGAAGGTCCAAAAAATCGATTTTTTTTTAATTGTTTAAATCTATTCCTGATGTATCTAAGAATGTCTAGACGAAGTTTTATAGCCCAATTCGAAATATTTCCAAAGATACAGCACTGAACGTAGTGGAGTGTCGAGCAGGTATACGGGCGATCCCTTCCCTCGGGAGCCCGTTTTCTCGAGTTTTCGTTTTTACGATTTTTCTAATTTGGCGTACCTGATTACAAAAAAACTAGAAGTCCAATCGAAACAAACCAAAGCTTGTTCGCTTCAGTATCGTTTTCTTTTCTATTTGAACTAAAAACATTGTCGAAAAAAAAATTCTTAACAATTTTTTTAGCAAGTTGAAATAATTTTTTTTTTCACAAAAAGCACATTTTCTACTTCAAACCCGAAAAAACATTCAAATTTCAAAATTTTTTTCGTTTTTTTTAGTTCATATAGAAGAAAAATATGTCACAATTAAAATGGTTTTTGGTTTTTTTGTTTCAGATGAAAATTACGAGCTCCATTTGTCACGCCGCATGGAAACAGCAGTGGCACGAATGTGCATAAAAATCGGTGGCATGTTGATATTTTTCTTTAAAAAAAATTGTTTTCTTATGTTCAGACATGTAATAAAATAATCTGAAAATTTCGCTAAACTTGCTTTTTTTTTACCCGAAAAAAATTCCTCAAAATATCGATTTTTCGAACCGGCTAATTCAGGATCCCGCCTTAAACGATGGATAAAAACGAGTTTCGTATGTTAATCAAACACTGTTTTTTAATGGGAAAAAATACCGTTCAAGCTCAGCAATGGCTGGAAAAGTATTACCGGCAAAAGTGCCCATCGAAAACCACCATTTGCCGATCCTATGCGGATTTTAAAAGCGGTCCAACAACCACCGAAGACGCGGATCTCTCAGGTCGTCCAATTGAGGTGGCTACGCCCGAAAACATCCAAAAAATTTTGAAAATTCTTATGTCCGATCGTAAAGTGAAGTTGCAAGAGATAGCCGACATCCTAAAGATATCAAAAGGTACCGTGTTCAAAATTGTGCATGAAAATTTGGGTATGAAAAAACTTTTGTCCAAGTGGGTGGCGCGTTTGCTCACAGTGGAACAAAAGCAACAACGAATTGATGATTCGGAGCGCTGTTTGAAGCTGTTTACGCGTGATAAAAAGGATTTTTTGCGTCGGTACATAACAATGGATGAAACATGGCTTCATCACTATACGCCGGAGTCGAAAAGAGCGTCAGCCGAGTGGAGAGGAGAGCCTATTTTGAGGCAAAAGACAAATCGTTCTATAAGAAAGGCATCGAAAGTTTAGAAAAACGTTGGAATGATTGTATCGCTATGGAAGGTGACTATGTCGATGAATAAAGTCGAATTTTGCAAAAAAAAATGTGTTTTTTTACTGGTTAGTCCCGGGACTTAATGACCCATGCGTTACATGCAAATAAAATGAATTGCTCTCTCTCACTCTCGCACTCTCTCACATTCTCAAATTCTCACATTCTCAAATTTTCACATTCTCACATTCTCAATATCCATCAATTCATCCATCCATCTGAACCAAACCTCAATAAACCAAACCAAACCAAACCTCAACAAACCTGAACAAACCCCAATAAATCTCAATAAACCCCAACAAACCCAAACAAACCCCAATAAATCCCAATGAACGCGAACAAACCCGAACAAACCCCAATAAATCCCAATAAACCCCAACACACCCAAACAAACCCCAATAAATCCCAATAAACGCCAACAAACCCGAACAAACCCCAATAAATCCCAATAAACCCCAACAAACCCCAATAAATCCCAATAAACCCCAACAAACCCAAACAAACCCCAATAAATCCCAATAAACCCCAACAAACCCAAACAAGCAAAACCGAACAAACCCAAACGAACAAACAAACCCCAACAAACTCAAAGAAACCCAAACGAACAAATAAACCCCAACAAACTCAAACAAACCCAAACAAACTCAAGTAAAACCGAACAAACCCAAACAAACCCCAACAAACCCCAACGAACCTCAACAAACCTCAACACACCCCAACAAACCCAAACCCACCAACATACGAAATGCGGAATGTACACACCAAAATTGAAACTTACAACTTGCAACCACAAATGACTACTCTACATGTAGTGCAGCATTTTCCAACAAATCATAGGCATTTAGCATGTCGCAGCTCCCGCAGCTCCCTGCTACAACACAGCGGCAGTGGAGTTCGGGCCAGCGTTAGTTTCGTGTGACATCTCGCTAAATCAAACCCCCTATTTACACCTTTAAAAGCATTTACAATGCCAAAAGAAAGACGGCTAGGTGAACCATTACAGGACTGAGTTGCCGTCAAGATGTTCCGTCTAAAGGACAGAGCCCTTTTGAGCTACCCCTCCTGCCCTCCAGAAAAAAAAATGCTGGCTACACCAATGCCTGAGGATCATTTGAGGAAACGTACCTTGGACCGTTTCCCGCCTGGAATCGTTCGCCTCGACAAGTCCATTCGCGTCGGTGCTGCTCTCGATGGCCGCGCCAGGATCGTCGTCAAGTCGCGACAGCTCGCTCACGTAATTTTCCTGCGTCTGCTGTTGCTCGGTCATCGACGTCCAGATGGTCGGACTTCCGGATGGCGTCGGCGTTGGCGACGGTCCCGGCGTCGACGAGCCTGTGCTAGGTGTCGGCGGATGATTCGTCGCGGGACCGTGATTTCTCAGCAGGATCTGCTGCAGCTGTGCTTGCTGAAGGATCACCGGCAGCTCGTAATGATGGAAGAAGTAAACCATCGAGTGCTGAAACGAACGACCAATTTGTCACTATTATTCATGCCACTGAGAGAAATGTACGGTGTTTTCAACCATATTTTATACTACACTCCAAAGAATTAAAGGAACAGAACATTTCTTCCTTTTTTTTGAGGGGTTACGTGGATTTGAAAATTTCAAAAAATCCATTTTTTTAAATTTGATTATCTAATATGTCTAGAATATTCTCCCAAAGTTTGAAGTCAATCGGAGTGAAAGTCTAGGAGAGAGAGAGAGCCTTTGGGAATTCCTCCCGTTGGGAAAGACCAGCCGGGAGCGACGCAGGTATACGCATTTTTCTCAAAACACTATTTTTGAAGTCGGTGGACACGATTTCTCAAAAACTAATGCACCGTTCTTATTGAAATTTTACACACTTCTTCAAAATAGCATTGACTAATGATTGAACGAAGGTTTTTGTTTCGATTACAACTAATTTTACAAGGCTATACGTAGTGTAAATTGTACGAAAAATTGAACTATTTTGCGTACAATTCTGCAAAAAATTCAAATTTGAATTTTTTTTAAAATCCTTTGCTCAATCACGAGCTATACTTATCTACTAACAGAAAAAATTTGGTTTTTTTTTATTTCAGATAAAGCTATCATGAGTTATCCTGACCACCACGAGGACACTTTTTTTCAGGGGTCTCTGGAAACCAGGTCCCACCGGCTGAATTTCCCAAATTTTTGGATGAAATTTTTTTTAAATATTGTTGAAATGTTGCTCTTTTATGTGCTTAACATTTTGAAACCCACGTAACACCTTAAGTGTTTTTTGAAGCGCTGTATGTTTGTGAAAAATGGTCTTATCGAGATGAAAAAAAAAGCATTTTGAAGCTTCGAGTCTCTAGTTTTGAGATCTTTTGGCAAAAGACAGTATTGTTTCCTGAAATGTTTTACAAAATTTCAAACAAAAAAAAAATATATTGGGAGTACAAATTAATTCGGTCCGTTTTCAAGAGATGGCTCTGGCTGTTATGAATGTTTCATAGTGACAGCTGATTTCGGTGGTTTCAGAGAGGTTAGACATCTGTTAATAACATTCAGTTTATATGACTTTGAGTTCCATTAAAAACCTTGTTTTTTACTGTGTTGAATATGTCAAATGTTTGTGTTAACTAAGCAGCATTTGCGGGAAGTTTTACTTTTCTGCTTTAATTGGAAGATAAGTGCAGCTGAAGTGCATCGAATGCTTGTTGAAGTTTATGGTGATGATGCTCCAACTGATAAATCATGTAGGGAATGGTTTCGACGCTTTAAGAACGGTGATTTCAGCGTTGAAGACAAGCCTCGCCCTGGACAGCCAAATGAGCCAATGAGCTGCTACAACCTGGCGATTCCATTACGGGCGATCGGTATAGACTACAATTGATTCGTTTGAGCCGTGCATTACGAGAAAAACGGCCGGAATACGAGCAAAGACATGACAAAATTATTCTTCTGCATGACAACGCTCGGCCTCGTGTCGCGAAAGTCGTAAAAAAAATATTTGGAAACGCTCAAATGGGATATTTTACCGCACCCGCCGTATTCTCCGGACATTGCTCCTTCTGATTACTGGTTGTTCCGACGGATGCAGCAGGATTTAGCAGGTCACCGCTTCACTTCTTTCCCAGAAATCGAAAATTGGCTCAAAACTTGGATCGCCTCAAAAGACGAGACTTTTTGTTCGAGATGGAATTCGAAAATTGCCTAAGAGGTGGGAAAAAGTAGTAGCCAGCGATGGACAATACTTTGATTAATCTATTCATACCTTTTATTTTAAAATAAATGGATTTTTACCACCAAAAAACGGACCGAATTAATTTGTACTCCCAATATATAAACTTTTCTTTTAATTTTTCGAATTTTTTTTTCGAAGTTAACAAGTAACTGATGCAAAGTTGTGAAAAAAAAAGACGAAAAAAATTGGTCTTTTCATTTTCATGATGATGACACGATGTTTAGGAACACTTGTTCCTTTGATTGTTTTGTAAAACTTTGATCAAACGGTCCGGAAAAACGGTTCGATGGATCAATTTGAAAGTTTACAGGTCTATTGGGGGTACATTAAGCTGACAAGAAACCTAACAACATTAGTCTTTCCATGAATTCCCAAAAAAACACGAGAAAAATGCCTTGTTTTCGTACTTTTTTTCAAATCGATGTCAATGTTGGAAAAAAAATTACTTCTCAAAAATCAATGAATGAGTCTTGTAGGAAATGTATTCAAGTTTTCAAAACTGCGCTTTAAATTCCTGTGCGATCATTGATTGCTGAGATATCGATGATCAAAGACAAAAGAATCCTTTCACATTGAAAGTCGAATATCTCAGCCAAAAATTGACGCAGAGAGATCAACAAAAAATGAAACTGAAGCTGAATAAACAAGCTAACTGACTAACAACGACGAATCGGCTACAACGTCGATTCCTTCAATGTCGTTATAACCGATTTTGACTGTATTACAATTGCAGTGCCAATGAACTATAGAGATTTTTACTATGCCCTCTTTGACCATGAGCGTTTTTTGTAACTACCATGGACTTTTCTCTCTGTGCGGCCTTTTTACCAGAAATTGGCCATTGTCAGGAAATGGATTGTACCTGGTGGCTAGAGAGCGAGAGAGGGAGGGATCTCGACCAAATGATAACGAGAATTTCGTGTGTTGTCCATTTGAGATCAGGGTCAATGATGGTAGCGGTGAATACTCGGGCGATTCTCTATTCCCCACGAGGTTCGCGAAGCCTCGTCACAACCTCTTTCGACTTCACTCTCTCCTCCGTGCAGCAGCAGCAGCACCACCACCAAATTTATATGGAAATTCGGCAAATTCGTTCGGCACCGTGGTCAACGCTTGGCTCTATTTCGCACTATCGTACCGTACGTGAATCGCTCTTCTCGTGTACGCGTCCGGCCGCAGATCGCGGCTGACCACCCTGGTGATGGTGGTGCAGCCGTATTGGACCGAGGGATACAATCTTTAATTACGAACGTCAGTCCACCTTTCCAACTCATCATTCCTACTTCTTTTCTTTCCACGTGGACGAAAAATATCTACGATTCTTACGTTTCGAACCAAACCCAAACGCGCCTTAAGGCAGTAGTCTGCTTTACAGGCTTCAAAAAATCGATTTTTCGTTTTTGTCTTAAATCTATTCCAAAACTATCCAAGAATATGTGTTCAAAATTTTAGAGGCCAATTCGACATATTTTCGAAGCTAGATCAGTTTTAGTGGCCAAGCGTCGAGCAGGTGCGAATGCTCGGGCAGAACTTTACAGCCCGTTTTCTCGAGTTTTCATTTTCACAAGTTTTGGAAAACGGTGCCGGCGATAGTAAAAACAATATATGTCCGATCGAAAAAAACCAAAGTGATCTAGCTTCAGTATTGAATTATCTTCTATTTGAACTAAAAAAGTTGGACAAAAGTACTATTTAAATTACTTGTTTTGCAACTTAAAGTGAATTTTTTTTTTCAAAAAAGTGAATTTTTTTTTCAAACTTCGAAAAAATTTGGAATTTCGTCATTTCTTCGGTATTTTTTTAGTTCATATAGAAAAGGAACTTATAAAAACTAAAAAAAAATTTGGTTCCACTGTTTCAGATGCATCGCACGACCTCCATCACCGGCACCGATTTACGAGTGCACACTCCAGGCGCCCCAGAAAAATCGTTACAACTTTGGCAAATTTCAATAATTTGTAATAATAAAAATTGTTTTTTAAAGCTTGAATATAATATACTATCGTCTCAAAATTTCGTTTACCGCAATCATTTCCTTCCCTTTCAAAAAAATTGTTGAAAAAACGCTTTTTTTTCGGCTCCTAAAGCAGACTACTGCCTTAACCAAAATTCACGATAATGCACTGGAACCAAAAAAAAAAAAAGAGAGTGCAACCTGCCATGGTGGTCGTTTTGGGGTTGAGGAGAGTATTAACCGTCGCGGCGGTTTATCAGCGGCAAGCCGCAAATTCGATTTCCGATGGTGGCCGATGATGACCAGGGAATTGATATCGATCGATAGGGAAGGCGGGGGTGAGAGGGGGGGGGGGGGGGGGGGGCGCTGAAAACAGGACGATGCTATAATTACAGCCGTAGGGATTGTATCGGATAAATAAGGAATTAACTTTAAACAAATTGTTGCTAATAAAAGTTTACGACCTGTCCACGAAGCTTTCCTCAACAACTCACCCAACGAAATTCAATTACCCCTCGATCCTCATCCCTGAAGTAATTATCTCCTCTCGTACGTAAAATTTAACGCGGACGTTAGAAACTGCCCCTTGATACGCGATCAATCAGGTACAGGCGAAAACTTTGGACGAAACGCGTGTATCGCTTCCAACGCGTGTAACATTCGTGGATACGTGAAAATCCAACGAAACACCCAAAATACACGATATTATGTGATATCTTGTAACGTGTAACGCGATATATCGTTTGTGCGTAATGTGATACAACGTAGAAACTCAAATCCATATACAGGCTTTTAGGGAGGTAGCGGGGAAAACTGAAGAGGGGTGCTAGAGTAGGTAAATCTCCATTCGACCTGAAACCGTAATTATCCAAAGTCTAATGGTTTTCGAGATACCCGCAATTGTCGTTTTTATAGAGTTTTTTCGGGTTTTTGCTCCAACTATCGAATACACCATTTTTTTCGACTTTTTCATTTTCAACAGTTCTTTACCTGAATATTCAAAATAGAGGAAAGGTGCGCGAGTTGATCCTGTGGGGTGAGATGATCATTTTCAATTGCGACCAAACTATTAACTTTATCTAGTGGTATTCTTTGGTAAAACATAGCGCCCAGCATCATTAATGTATAATTAATATTAGTAGAAGACTGGTTTAGTTTAATTCTAGGTGGGTGAGATAAAACTTATATTTATTTTTGCAAATTTTTATTTATATTTACCTTATTTGTCCAAAGTTTTTTTTTTAAATCCCAAAATAGGGGCAAGATGATCCGGGGGATCATCATACTGTCCATAGTCTAGGGATCATCTTGAATACCGGGGTGTCCAAGATGATCCTTGTGCAAGGTTTAAAAAAAAAGGAAATATTTTTATTGAAACCCTAATCAGTTCGATATTTCGAATATGTCGAATCGTAAGATAGATAAATATGCCAGTAGTAAAGGCTTTCAGATCTTAAATATGTTGAATATCTTTGAAATTACGAGCATTTCTCCCTTAAGGGGATCATCTCGTGCACCTTTCCCTTACCATTTCGTCAAAGCAAAACTGTAACTTTGAACACGCATAGAAAAAAAGGAAAATAGACGCGCTATTGGCATTTCATTTATTTCAAAAACTTATCTACTCACAACGGGACGCCTGGGGGGGGGGGGTCGAGCGAAATTTACAAATATGCAATCGCGTCATAAAACGAACTTATATTGACGTGAATTTAGCCCGGAACGCCGAAAGGCTAGCTGATTATACGATACTCTTGGCTAAAAAATCGATGGACAGTCTCCACCCCTCAATTATGAGATATCGGACAAAGAAAAAAAAAACACGAATCCGCTACTTTTCCATCCTCTACATGTATGCAAATTTACATCCCAATCGATTAAAAATTCTTGGAGAAACGTATGAAAAAATTGCATTGTTCCAATAAACAATATGAAATTTGTTGTTATCTGCATCGTTCTCACATGTATGAAAATTTATATCCCAATCGATTAAAAATTCTTGGAGAAACGTATGAAAAAATTGCATTGTTCCAATAAACAATATGAAATTTGTTGTTATCTGCATCGTTCTCATCTCCAATGTGTATGTTAGTACACGGAAAAATACCGTGTCTTATTCTAGCCTCTCAGGGTGGTGTAACCCCTTAACTTATCGTGCGGCTTTCGTAATATCGAGAACCGTTAGACTTTGAATGCTGTTTTAGGTCAAATCGATTCTAAATTACCACTAGCACCCTTCTTAGTTTTCCGCACTAAGAAGGTATTACTTATACTTTGGAAGGTTATACTTTGTAATTTTGTATGAAAAAAAATCAAAACATTTAAGAAAGTAATCATTTGCAAATGATTATTAGAAACGTTATAGAATTGAATAAAAACATTATGTGTGTGTGTGTGGGTGTGAGTGGGTGCGTGTGCATCTCTATCAGAGTTGTGAATAATGCATTATTTTGATAATGCATTACTGTATACATTACAAATTACAAAAGTAATGTGTAATGGATATACGTTCCATTACAAATTACAAAAGTAATGTGTAATGGACATATGTTCCATTACAAATGACAAAAGTAATGTGTAATGGATGTGTGTTCCATTACAAATAAGAAAAGTAATGTGCAATGAATGCATGTTCCGTTACAAATTACAAAAAGTAATGTGTAATGGTTGCATGATCCATTACAAATTTGAAAAAGTAATTTGTAATGGACGCATGTTCCATTACAAATTGAAAAAGTAATGTATGATTAATGAGTGCTTCATTACAAAATACAATTACAATAAGGTAATTCGTAGTGGAGAATATTCCATCACAAATGGAGAATATTCCATCACAAGAAAAACGAATTTACTTAAAACAAATTTCAATGAGCGAAATAAAATAATCAGATAGCAATGTGCAAATTTCTGATGTGAGCACGGCAATTTTTCTATTTGTAATGGAATATTCTCCACTACAAATTACTTTTTATCAATTGTAGTTTGTAATGGAACATGCATCCATTACAAATTACTTTTTGAAATTTGTAATGGAACGTGCATCCATTACTCATTACTTTTTGAAATTTATAATGGATCATGCAACCATTGCACATTACTTTTTGAAATTTGTAATGGATCATGCAACTATTGCACATTACTTTTTGAAATTTGTAATGGATCATGCAACCATTGCACACTACTTTTCTCATTTGTAATGGAACACACATACATTACACATTACTTTTGTAATTTGTAATGGAGAACTTATCCAATACACATTATTTAAAGTAATGAGTAATGCAT
Organism: Ophion ventricosus; assembly: GCA_963932345.1. Classification (NCBI taxonomy): domain Eukaryota; kingdom Metazoa; phylum Arthropoda; class Insecta; order Hymenoptera; family Ichneumonidae; genus Ophion; species Ophion ventricosus. The sequence continues at coordinate 37,985,568 of OZ010711.1, read as the reverse complement.
TATTTTAAAATTACTATTTTCACAACTCTGATCTCTATATATATATATGAGAATGGAACGATACACCCATCACCCACCGTATGTTCCACGATCTTTTTTACTTTTCGAGGAAAAAGCATTTTTTTTTTAATTTTTCCCTCTTCCGTATATACTTTCCTCGCGGTTTTTCTTTGCACATGCACAATCATATATTTTATGTATATATACGATCTCCGATATGCCAACGACAATGTTAAAACGACCAGGATTTCTCTCTGACACTTTTCCAATTTTACAACGATCGTCATGACATTCTTGGCTCGCGAATTTTTTTTTTTTTTTGCTCGTTACAATGAGAAAAAACAAGCTTTTACCTCGGTTCGACGATGCTTTCCATGAAGTACAGTGAACGAAATAATTCCATCTATTTCGAAATGAATAAACAACCGAAGCAGTGCTTTTTTCAGGAATATAATTTTTTTTTTCAATAACAAAAATTCTTCCAGTGAAAAAATCATTAAAAATACGATATACTAGAAACTCTATGACTTCTTGTACAACTCAAAAAACAAACCCTAGTGTTTTTTCCTCCACCGAAAATTCGTTGGAAGCTGCCACTCCGATGCGTATTCAACGCAGCCTCGCGTTTCAAGTCAGTCGGCCTTTAAAACCGGCTGATAAAAAGTGTAAAAAAGCTGAGAGAAAAAAAGATGAAGAAGAAAGAAAAAAAAACGATAAACTGAGGACTCGCGGGAAGTATAGAGGGAAGGTTTTGCCGCTTGCGAAGGCTCGCCGAGAATAGACGATTCGCAGTACACCGAGCACCGAGTTCTGCAACTGACAGCATAGCCGTCAGTTCTCGAACGAGGGCAAAATTAGCCACGTGTCATGAAATTGGGAAAAGGAATACGCCAATTGTTCGCGAGCTTCGTTATATACACATTGCCACGTTATTGCGCAACTCACCGTTATTGATAAACAAGACCGCTTTTATGTGCGCACTTCCAAAAACAGAATAATCGTCGAAACGAGGACGCGCGCGCATGGATGAAATTAATTTTATGGAATGACGTTTAGCGCAGTGACAATTTTCACGGTAATTATAAATACGAACGAGCTTCAATGTGAAATAGAGAACAATTTTTTTGGATTGAATTGCCGTCTTGGGTGCATGATTGTCTCTCTCTCTGTCTGTCTGTCTGTCTGTCAGTCGCTCTCTTTCTCTTTCTGTGTACGTGACTTTTCTATGAAAGTTAGTATTTTTATTGATGTACACTTTGTACAACTCTCGGCATCTAGCAGAATTTATTATCATTATTATTATAATTTTCTATTTATATTTTAATGTACTATAAAGTGTTATTATTATAGCGTACTATTATTATTATTATATTACGTTATATAATTTTATTATATTATTTATTATTTTATTTATTTATTTTTATTATTATATTTTATATATTTATTCATTTAATTTATTATATTATTGTATTATTATTATATAATATTATTATTATCATCTTATAATATTATTATCATAATATTAGAATATTATAATAATATTTTAATATTGTAATAATAATTATAATATTATAAGGATAAACTTCCGAAAAGCCCACACCTCCGAATAATTTAGAACTTCGTGTACTTATGTATTTTGACTCGTTGATCACGAATATGATAGTGAAAATACCCGCAAATTTGATTTTCAAGGACAAAACTTAGAAAAAAACGGTTCTTTTTTAGTTTTTCTATTTTATTCGAATAAATGTTGATCGTAGAGGAAAATGTCTTCTACAAAAATTGTAACCCATCAAAAGACCGATAATTTATGTTCTATACAAATTTTGTCTAAAATCATTATTTTCCAAGAAAAATGGGATAATACTCCAATAAGTATATTTTGCTAAACTCCATTAGTTTCGATATCATCTACTTACGGACTTTACCGCATATGGGCACGAACAAACGCAAATAAAACAAACCCAAACAAACCCAAACCCAAAGTCGGATATGTTGAATCGTGGGGTGTGTAGTTCATTGGGGTGGGCGCAGGGCACCTCGGATGGATGTGTGGAATCGCAGGGTGTGTAGAACACTTGTAGCAAATTTGATTTTCAAGGACAAAACTAAACAAAACGGTTTTTTTTTAGTTTTTCTATTTTATTCGAATAAATGTTGATCGTAGAGGAAAATGTCTTCTACAAAAATTGTAACCCATCAAAAGACCGATAATTTATGTTCTATACAAATTTTGTCTAAAATCATTATTTTCCAAGAAAAATGGGATAATACTCCAATAAGTATATTTTGCTAAACTCCATTAGTTTCGATATTATCTACTTACGGACTTTACCGCATATGGGCACGAACAAACGCAAATAAAACAAACCCAAACAAACCCAAACCCAAAGTCGGATATGTTGAATCGTGGGGTGTGTAGTTCATTGGGGTGGGCGCAGGGCACCTCGGATGGATGTGTGAAATCGCAGGGTGTGTAGAACACTTGTAGCAAATATGTTCCCCTCTTACGTTGCTTTAATTCGTTTGCTTCTTTTTTAATTTTTATATCTTCCTCTTTTTCTCTTTTTTCGGGCCAATTTTTTGTTGCCCAAAGTTTGCCAGCGGCTTTTTATGGGTGTTTTTTTTTTACTCGGAAAGAAAAAAAAACGTCGCTTTCCTTGCTGTAGGAAAAAGTATTAGTAAATAATACAGCTATTCCTGTTATTCTGTTACAATTTTTCATTTTATATTATTATGCACGCGATTATTTTTTTTCTCACTTTAATCTTTTTTCTCACGTTAATTTTTTTATTCAAATGTTTATATTATTTTCTTTAGTACAAACTTTCTTGTTCCCTTCTTACATTGCTTTAATTCGTTTGCTTCTTTTTTAATTGTTATATCTTCCTCTTTTTCTCATGCCCCCTACCTCGTATTGTTCTACGATTATTTTTTTTGTACTTCCCTTGTATCGTGTACTCAATTTTTTCGCCCAAAGCTTAAGGGCTTTTTATTGGTGTTTATTTTATAGTTGGAAATAAAAGAACGTCTTCCTTGCTTTAGGAAAAAGTACTCAGAATTAAAAAAACATCTCCTTCCTCTCGTAGTGAAAGTACTTGGAAAAAGAAAAAATTACAACAAAAAAAAAAACAAATTTCCCGGCTGTAGTAGCGCGATCGTTTGCGCATCTTGATCGTGTCCCGTAGTTCGAACAATTTTCAGGGGTATATTGCCTCGTGCATTATAGCAGCTACTTCAAAAAGAGCGTACACACGCCGGAGGAGGAGGAGCATTATGTAGGAGTAGTAGGACTTCTGGTGCGAGCTCTCGTGACCGGAAACGCTCACTCGTGTCGAAGCGCACATCAGCGCTGATTAGTCGAGGCTTCGAATATCGATTGGAAAGTTGACACCATCGGATTTGACCCGCGAGTGCACATGATCAATGTACTGTACCTCGTTAAGATGTACGTCTCTCCCTCTCCTCCCCGCCTCTCTCTCTTTCTCTCTCGCTCCCTAGAGAGAAGCTTTTTAAGGGGACAATCCACTTTGGAGCCGCCACGAAAAAAAGGCTATTTTCGCGATTTTTTTTTTGAGGATTTTATAAAAGATATGAATATAAAAGTTGTTGGGCTTGATAAATAAAGTCTTGAAATACATTTAAAAAAAAAAATTTAATTCATTTTTATTCATTTTTAAGTACACAAACTATAGTTTAACGTAACGCCTTAAAAATAGGTGGGCTAGGTAGCTCCATCACAACTCGGCAACGGCTTGTCTGAAACGAAAAAATCAAAGTCCATTAGATTCAGTATGACACCAGCTACAAAATGACCCTCGGATATAAAGTTTTATCAAAAAATAAAAAAATGGCAGATGAAAAACGAAAAAAGTAAAAAAAAACGCGTTTTTTTCGCAGTTTTTCGCCAAAAAAAAAGAGTAAAAATCAAAATTTTAAAACCATCGAGGGTCATCTTGTTGCGAATCATGTTTACAATGTGTGGTTCAAATTTCAAGAGAATCGGTTTATTAGTTTTAGAGATACGACGGAGCTAGATTTTGAAAACGTTGTTTCGAGAAAAACGCGTTTGAAGTTAATACTATGAAAAACTCTTACCTAAACTCAATCGGCAATTCCTGCACCGTACAAAATCCCTTCTGATTGCTCATCATCGTCGATTTCTTCAAGTCTTGCTTGCTTTCGTTTGGTTCCGGTCTCTTTTGAGCACTCAGAACTGCGGCGGTTTGCAGAGCGAACACGCTCGTCATCGCGATTGTCGGCGAATCCGATGGCGATCGGGCCGAGTTTGACGCCCATTATATCCATTATTTTAAGCACTGGACGAAATCCTTCATTAAAGACACACGCGGAAACTTTGCAGGCAATGTCTACGATGTTTTTTGCCGTTGAACATGTGTTTAGGTGCCATATTCCATACGCAGTTGTTAAAACTTTCATTATTGTTTTGCGTATGGCCACCTAAACACCTTTCGAGCAGTTCTGTTTTGGTGAGATCCTCGTAAATAGGTTTTAAAACTTCCTGTACTTCCTCAGAAAGAGCAGGAGGATGTTTGCAATGTTGCTGAAGTGCCTTAGCTTTGAGGTACTTGCGACCATTCTAAAGGCCGACGGGTCGGCCGAGCGCGCTATACGCTCAGGTAGACGAAATGAGGTCCTGACGTTCAGGTAAAAAAAAAAAAAAATACTTAGAGAGCTCGGATTTTCATAAAATTTTGACACAATATTTCTGAATGTATGTACTTTCGAAAACAGTGAAAAAAAAATCGATTTTTTGAAATTTTCAAAGTGTACTGGCCCCTTAAACACTTGAAGAAATCCCAGCTGGAACACATGCCGAGCGTGACCGAGAGGACATCCTTCTGTCAATATCGCGACATCAGAATTTCTATTCTCTTTTACGATCGTTAAAATCGATTTGTTTCAAACACATAATTATTCTCACCGATCGTCCAATATAGTCAGACGCGACCGGAAATCGAGCGCGAGAAATACAAATAAATGAGACCAATGCAAATTGAGGGCGAGAGAGGGGGAGGAAGGAAAAGTGAATGAAATTTGGAAAAATAAGAAAAATACTCGGAGGAATCTCGCAGTCGTTCGAGTTATTCGATATTCGGAGTCTGAAAAGGAAGTGCTGCTGAAGGAAATGTAAGATTTTTCCCTTACGCGCTCACCCTTCGCTCCTGTCAAGCCTCTGAACCTTGGGAAAAAGTCATGTCTGTCGCGTCTCAATTGAAAGAGGATACGAGAGCGGGAGGGGGAGGGGCGGCAGCAGAGGATGGAGCCAGGGAGGGAGGAGGGGGGAAGGGTTATTCAGAGGAAAAACTCACCTGTATGAAGAGCCACGATGTCACGAGGGCGAGACTGCTGTATTGTCCGTTGAAACGGTAGTGATACGCGTAGAAGCAGAAATGGTACAGGTAGAAGAATCTGCAACAGGGCGAGATGCGCCAAGAAGAAAAAAAAAGTATTGAAAAACCTTTTTTATGGAATTCTAACTTTGTTTACGCGAAAGCCTCTATTGTGCGGGGAACCTTGTCCGCACTGATCTCGAGTAACGAAGTGTGTGTGTGTTTTTTTTTTTCTCTTATTTTTATTATCGTACAAAATGTATTTGGGAAATTGAGGCTTCGAGAAATGAACTTACAAAGAATTTCACTGTAGAATTTTCAACAATTGATTTTTTTAATTGGCTTAACCCTTTGAAGCATACATTTTTCCTTACGTGCAATCAGCTCAAAACTTTGAACTCGGGGGTTTTCGGGGTCAGCTGATTACAAATCTGCACTCAAAATTTGAAAATTCAAGATGGCGGATCCAATATAGCGGACCACAAATGCAAAAATTGTTTGATGAAAGCAAAAGTTGATACTCGGGGGGTTTTCAGGGTCGCTGATTACAAATCTGCACTAAAAATTTGGAAACTCAAGATGGCGGATCCAATATGACGGACCAAAATGCTCAAAGTAGCTTGATGAAGATGAAACTCCGTATGCAGGGGTTTTTTGAGTCGTTGAATTCGAATCTTAGCTCAAAATTGAACAATAAAAATGGCAGTTACAATCTAGGATAATGAACACACAAATCTGGCTTGGTCACTGATACTAATCTGAGCTTATAATTTAAAAATAACTGGTGAACTGAAACATAAAATTCTCTTGATGGAGAGGAAACTCGGTGCTTTAGGGTTATTGAAGTCGCTAATTTTGAAACCAGTCAAAATATATAAATTTAAAAAGTTCTAAATTAAAAATTAAACAAAGAAACTCGCTACGTCCTCGCCGTTAGCTCCGGGTAATGCTAAAAGCGTAATTCTATTAGAAATTCAGTATAACAGAATCAACATATTGAGCAACTCCGATGTTTTAGTAATTCCAGTGAAATCTCCGGTTTTGGTCCGCCATATTGGATTTGCCATTTTGAATTTCTGGATTTTGAGCTCGAATTCGTAATCAGCGACCCAAAAAACGTCTCTGAATTCATTTTTTGTGTATGGTTTACCTGCTAGATTAGGCACAATTACATTTATTGTCTAAAAAAACGTGTTTTTTTTGTACTGTAGTGATGATCAACATCCACTAAGTGCAACATAAGCCCTTAATAGTGATATTGTAGTAACAATTGATCTCCTAACATCCTAAATATACATTTACATTCGTCGTTATGCGCTAAAAAAATTTTTTATTCAAGAAAAACAGAGTGGAAGTAGGTGACATACCAGTATGTCACTATGCTTCAAAGGCTTAAGAGATGTTTTGAACCATCCAGAATAAAGGAAAAAAGTTTGGTACCTGTAAAAAAAAAAAGGCCAGCCACAATACTTGATGAATTTTTTTTTACCATTTACTAAGTGTACAAGTATGAAATGCGGATTTTTTTCTAAAAAAAAAATACGTTAAATTCGGAAGAATTTAACGTGTTTTACAGAGAAAACGACAATGAAGAGAATTAGCACGGAGTGAAGTTGCAAATCGAAACTGAAAATAAATGAGCGCCGATTGAGGGAAGAAACCTTTTTTTTTACCAAGGCGGTAAAGAATTTTGGATTTTAAATATATTTTTTACAAGTCCATATAAATGAATTTTGACCCGCTGAATACGAATTCACCATTCATTTTCCTCAAAACCCTTAATCTTCCCTAAAAAAAACGTCTCAAATATATGGAATACGATTTACACCCTTAAGCTTGCTATCCGGCAAAAATACAAAAATACGTAAACTTTAGTTTTATCGACCTTTCGAAATGTCGCCCGTTACGTTCGATTTAACGCACCCCTTTCGAATGTGGGTACGCGAGAAGGAAAACTAAGAGGGTGGTTTATCCCTTAATTTTTTTTTTTCGTTATATATCCACAGTGGATTTCGGATCGTTTTGCATTGAAAGAATTTTCGTTACTTCTTCACTGAAGAGGGTGAACTGCTTGAAGGTGAAACTGTCAGCCCTTGACATGCTTCGCCCTAAGGGATGGTTTCACCCCTTGAGAATGTTTTTTTCACCGATAATAAAAAAAAGAAAACGTATCCGATAGTTGGCCGTACTATTTTATTCGTGGAATTAAGTATGATTTCCTCAAACAAAAATGAAATATGAAACAACGTATGGAGAAAAAAAGAAAAAAAAAAACCGGGACAAATACTCGTCGCTTTGACGCACACATCCTCAACGGTGTGTTTTGTTTTTTTCCTCTTATTTTTACGACACAGGACAAACCGTCGGTGTCATTCGCCCCTCGTATAAGAGCGCAGCGTGTCAATAAAATTTCTCGGACTCGTAAAGCCGAGCCATATAAATTACGTTAATTCTTTGCTGCATCATGACAATGCTGCTCACGAAGATGCCGCCTTTTTTCCTCGTCGTTTTATTCAATTTTAACGAAATAGAGAAATTAACGAAAAGGATGCAAAGAAAAAATGGGCGGAAGGGATCGAAGGTTTTGCGCTGACGGTCGAAGAAAAAAATCCAAGCAAAGGCCTTTAAGGGGTGTAGTTGTAGATTCCCTAGTAGCAATTTTCCAAATACTACTAGACTTTGCTATTATAGGGGCAAATCAGTATACCAGGTGTACAAGTATGAAATGCGGATTTCAGACAACAGATGGTGCACCAATGCAGTCTGTGCTATAAAGATTTGACACTGCGCCATTTTGTTGTGTCGTCAACAAGTGTCAGACGCGCACGAGTGATAAATTGGAAAAGTGTGTGCATAATGTTGTGTTGTTGTGTTCAATATGTCGAAATTTGTACCGAACAAAGAGCATTCGCGGACAGCATTAATTTTTTTGTTTTCATTTGAAGAAAACTGCTGCTGAATCATACCGATTACTTCGAGAAGCTTATGGCGAACATGCTCCATCGCAAGATACGGGTGAACGATGGTTTCGGCGTTTCAAAAGTGGTGACTTCGATGTTGCAGACAAGGAACATGGAAAACCGCCAAAAAATACGAAGATGTGGAATTGCAAACATTGTTGGACGAAGATGATTCGCAAACACAAAAACAACTTGCCGAGCAATTGGACGTTAGTCAACAAGCTGTTTCCAATCGGCCACGAGAGATGGGAAAGATTCAGAAGACCGGTAGATGGGTACCACATGAGTTGAACGACAGGCAAATGGAAAAGCGCAAAAACACATGTGACATTTTGCTCGCTCGGTACAAAAGGAAGTCGTTTTTGCAACGTATAGTTACAGGGGATGAAAAGTGGATTTATTTTGAGAATCCCAAGCGCAAAAAATCATGGGTAGACCCAGGCGCACCATCCACATCGACCGCAAGACCGAATCGCTTTAGCAGACAGACGATGCTCTGTGTTTGGTGGGACCAAAGAGGCGTGGTCTATTATGAGCCGTAAAAACCTGGGGAAATGGTTAATACTAAACGTTACCAACAACAATTGACCGATTTGAATCGCTCACTGCTTGAAAAAAGGCCAGAATACCGAAAGAGGCAACACAAAGTCATTTTTCTTCATGACAATGCTCCATCACATACGGCAAAACCAGTTCGCGACAAGTTGGAAGCACTCAGCTGGGAAGTTCTACCCCATGCGGCTTACTCACCAGACTTGGCTCCTTCCGATTACCACTTGTTTGCATCGATGGGTCACGCACTCGCTGAGCAGCGCTTTGGTTCGTACGAAGATGTGAAAAAATGGCTCGATCAATGGTTCGCAGCAAAAGGAGAAGATTTTTACTGGCGTGGTATTCACAAATTGCCCGAAAGATGGGAAAAATGTAAAACAAGCGATGGAGCATACTTTGAATAAAGCACTTTTTATCATTCTTCCGAATTTAACGTGTTTTTTTTTTTAGAAAAAAATTCGTATTTCATACTTGTACACCTGGTAAATTGCTTGAGTAAAGAATTTGCGGCATAATAATTATCGTGATCGATTAAATATAATAATTAAACTATGCGTTTAGTAGACGAGCTGTGATGCCTTGAACCAACACGCCATCCCGATTAGAAATTTTGATCAAGCAGCCTAAACACTGATCAAGTCACTATCATGCTGCGGTCTGGAATGCCGTAATGAGGCACGCCTGATCGGTGCCGGATGCCAACCGGGTCGGTGACACCGTAGTACGGGAGTAAGAAGGTTACCTTACTGCGGCCTGATCAGGATGTCTTTTTAGTCCCGTAAATCAAGCAATACGGATATGGCCCTACTAGGGCTTGACCTAATAAGGCCCTATTGGGGCTTGCCTTACAACTGCCTCAGCATTCCATCAACGCACATAACCTCCTATATCCTACGTCGAAAGTTTCAATCAGCAGCAGCATTATCTTTGAAGTTTTGACGTTTTTTAAAGGTGTTGTGGACTGTGACGAAAAAAAAAACGTTATGCAACTCGGATACGCGTTAGAAGATTCCGCTGTATTTCGAAATCTCAAAACACAGTACAAAATCTGTCATCGTCGTGTGAACAAGATATGTATAAACTAAAAATATATATGGACGTTTAATACGTTATTAATGCTTAAATTACTAAAAAAAAATTGTTTTCCACCAAGTTCATGTCCGAAAAATACGAACCAATAACTTACGAGACGTTTGAATTGAACGAGCGTATATTTTCCTCTATTTTCCGTCAATAGATTTTGAGCAAGCCGTGAGAAAAGTAATTGATAATGCCAAGGATTGGGAGGGAACCGGGCGGTTCGAAATAAAAACACTTCAACATAAAACATAAATGGAACATTATTCATAATGATCTCTATACTATCTTCAATTGATCTGATTATAACCTTTTTTTGTAACTTTCCGTAATAAAAATTATATTGACAAATACATTCTAGGCCTTGTATAAATATATCGTAGAGTGTGTATGAATACGAGCATGTATGTGTACTGGCTACGTAAGGAAGTATTATAAGGACCTGATCAGGCAACATTATAATGACGTGATCAGACAGCATTATAAACGTCTGGTCAGGCAATAAGCTAACGGCCTGATGAGGCAGCCAGATAAGGCCCATATGTGACAAAAGGTTACACTTTCTATCAGGGTGCTATCGGGTTCCCTCATAAGTGCCCTACCAGAGCAGTCAGGCAACCTGAAAGCGTCCCGAATCGGACCCTATTGAAATTTCTACGTGGGATGCAGTTCGTTCATTGGAACAACGCAGCCTAGGAATTCTAAGCCTCAAATGTATTGAAATAACATATTTCTTCTTCACAATGCACACATACGCAGGTACACATAGGGCTGCAATAATTTGTTATGTGGCACCGGTTGAGGCAATGTTGAAGACCCTGGTTATGTTGCCTTCAATGGCCCTCGGTAGCAGAATGTAACCGGCCACTGATGGCCCATGTGAGACTTCCAGACTAGGGCCTCGATAAACGTTAGGGGAAATTAAGATGGGCCCGATCAAGGCCCGAACTCAATTTCCGCACGGACACCTAACGAAATGATTGATTCGACTAAGTACTGCTCAAAACTGGCTAAATTAAAGCGAGCAATTGACCAGAAGCGGCCTGAATTGACGAACAGAAAGGGCGTAGTGTTCCACCAAGGCAACGGGAAACTAGAGTCAAAATTTCCGAGCCACGTTCAACCCGCAAAATCAAGGCCTCCTTCAACGAGCAGAAGTCGGCGGTAGTGGATTATTGAGTACCTAAACGAGGGTATAATTTTTGAAATACCAATACCTTAGGGCCTCCGATAAACCGCTTGAATGGCAGAAACTGGACATTGTTACTTAAAGGAGGCTAATGCAGAGAGCAACTGAATCTGCGAAATACGAGGTGGCTCTATTTCGAGCGCTCTCGCAGAACCTACTTGACCCCCCTTTCGGCCTACTGTAGATGCACTGTAGACCCTCTGGAGCCTCTATTCAGCCTACTATAGGCGCACTGTAGACCCTCCGGGACCCTTCGTTCAGCGAAAACTTATTTATTTCGTCATCGAACGGGTTACCGGTCAGGCTACAATGGAGTGTTGATGGAGGAGATATCGAATTAGGCGAGGTCGAGGCAACGGACTTGAGATCGAAAGCAGGTTAAGGAGGCCTGTGTTCTGCACGTTTCACTGAAACTGGGCATCGAAAGAAGGTTTGGGAGGACTAACAGCGGCTCCACTGGCCCAAATGAAGGCCTCTTCATGATACTGAATTCGACAAATGGGGTTTGGTAGGTTCAACGGAGGCTAGTAGCTTGTGCATGGCAAAAACAATGGGTCATGCGAGGGTTCAAAGGAGGGTATAAATTTTGACTCGGAAATAGACCACACGTTTCTCTGATGACCCGGCAAAAGTTGTTGCGGCTTGGGTGGGATGTTTCGGTGCATCAATCGTCTAGTCTGGACGTTGCACCTTCAGACTATCACTTGTTCCGGGCTCTACAGAACAGTTCAAATAATAAAAAGTTCAGTTCTTTGGACGTGCTCAAAAACCACATAGATGACTTCATTGCCCAAAGATCTCAGGACTTCTATGAAAGAGGGATAATGAAGCTCGTGGAGAAATAGCAGAAAGTCACTTAACATAATGGAACATATTTAGTTAACCAAAAACGCTTCTTTTTGGGTAAATATTTTGCGTTTGAAATTGACTAGAGTTTCGCTAGGGGATTCTGCATAGAGCCAATATATATTCGTTGAGCATTCATGTCAATTCCAGGTTTTTTTTCATCAGAGATTTTTATACGGTGTGCAAACGAACGAATCTTTTGGTCTCTCTCCCTCTAACTCTCGTCGGGGCAAAGTAGATCGGCAAATATTGACGTAAATCTTAATCGTCGGTCGTAAAAAAATCACTTGATTATAGCAAGGACTGGTCAGTCATCCCCGTAGCAAGAGATCTTTCGGAAGGAAAGAGAGCTACGAAATAAAGCTTCTTTTATTCGCCTCCTTCGCGGCCCTTGCGCCGAGCGGAAGAAGAAGAGGAAAGCGAGTGCCATGTGACCGGACGAGAAAGTCCAATCTCCGGCTCAGCGGGACTCGCTTGATTTACCTTTTTGCCCCGGAACGCACACGTACACACGCACATAGACACACAGAAATACGGATACTTCACGGTCACGTTTCTTTAATGCGATTACGAGTATACGAAAGCGGATCGAAAAGTTTTATCGCCTGGCTCGTCGCGTGCGTAAGATGCGCGACAAGGAGAGAGAGAGAGAGAGAGAGAGAGAGAGAGAGAGAGAGAGAGAGAGAGAGAGAGAGAGAGAGAGAGAGAGAGAGAGAGAGAGAGAGAGATACAGGTCAGAGAGAGGGGACGTAAAACAATGAATGATTAATGAAAGCTGCAATTCGCGAATGATTAAATCTCGCGCAACTTTTTTTTTCGTCCCCCCTCTAACCGTATTTTTTTTATTTTGCTGTCTTCCATCACCTCGTCACGTTGTTACGAATTTATTTCGAAGAGTACGGAGGACGGCTTTAATTATTTGTTTCCAACTCGAATACTTTTCTCGTCGAGCTTCGGTGCTCGACAGCAAAGAAACTTCATCAATTTTTTTCTCACCACCAAATTAATTGTTAATTGATATAATTTATTTTTTTTATCAACGAATGTATGTTGTTTCGCGAGTAATTGAAACGTGGAGCGTAAGAGCCCAGGATGGCAACCGGAAGAAAAAAAATGATATTTCGTCCACATACGTGTCGCCCGAAAATTAATGATTGGGGGAGCGCAAAGCAAGATCTCGATTCTCATTGTATCCTTATCATTCCCGAATTACTCGAGGACACTCGACGTAACGTTGAATCACCGAAAGTATAACCAATGTTTGTGTCGTAAGAGGACACGTTCTTGTTTTCTCTTGAGTGCAAAAGAAAGAACAGGGACAAAAACAGAGAGGGGGAGAGAGAGAGAGAGAGAGAGAGAGAGAGAGAGAGAGAGAGAGAGAGAGAGAGAGAGAGAGAGAGAGAAACGTTGAAAGAATTGGGAGAACGGAAAAATGGGCGCAGAGTTTTCTGCACAGCGGATAGGAGAGTAAAATCCGGCGTTACGTATTCCGAGAGCACGGAGCGCTCCAAAGCCTCAGCGACGGTCCTTATATTCCTTGAGGAAGAGAAAATCACGAGCCGTATCCAGAGACGATTCATAGCTCTTCCAGCTCGCAGAAAGATAAAGAAGAGGGTGGAAGAGGAAGAGACGAGTATAAGGGGCGGGGGAGGAGGGAGGGGGTGTAGGGGTTGGCTGGACTGAAAGAAAAGTGAAGGACATCGCAAGACTCTGCGAAGAAACGAAAGAAATAGGTTGCAGAAAAAGATGACGCCGTATTGTTGAAGCGGATTCCGTATTCTGAAAAATTCTCCGCTCGCATCAGCATAACCCAAACACACACGTAAGGACGTTGACACGCAACGGCTAGGATCATAAACCTTCCCGTTTCTCCATTATTCTTTTCTCGTTTTTTTTTTCGTTCCTCTTTGCTTCTTAAGAATGTACGAGAGGTCAACTGAACATAACGCTGAGTGAAAAAAAAAAGTACCGGGCTACTTTTTCTTTTCGCTCGAAAATGGAAATTTATTTATCAGCAGACACACGTTGGGTTTTTGTGTACAGTGAATCAAAAAAGTTTCCGTACAGAAAGATTCAATGATTTTAAAACTAAACTTGACTCGTCTGACTCGCCTGAACGGGCCTAAGGCCTCAGGCCAATCTAGAGGCCAAAAAAGGGCATATTTTGTGATTTTTTTTTCTGCGAAACGAGAAAATAATTCGGAATTGCAAAATAGGGATTTTATTATAAACGCAATTGACTAGAGAAAATTATTTTTTCACAGCGATAGATGTGAAAATGGTGACTGTGCAGCATTTTTCCGATGACGCCTTTATTTCTGGAAGGTCAACGGCCGGACCAACAGCTCCTATAATTTTTGAGTTATAATGAGACACTCAAGTTTTTTTCGATTATAGAGGGTGTCACAAAAGTAACGGGACGGCTGAATATTTCCGTAGGTAAGACAATTTCCCAAAATGTTAAGGTCGTTCTTGAAGCAACTTTCCCCAAGGAATTCAACGGTGACCTTCATTTTGACCTTGGCGATGTCCTTCAAGATTATTTCAAGGTCAACTTTTGTTTTTCGAATGGGAAGCCCCTTTTTTGACATCGGCAATCGGATGGAGCGGGAAATTTTACGTACAGATATGTACTTAAGTCACCGGTCCCCTTTGACCTTGAAGGTCACCGCAGGGTTAATTAAACTTAAACACCGTATCGATACCTCGGACAGGAATAGAAGCTTCTTAAGGGGGGAAATCACAGTAGCACACAAAAAAATACGCATATTTTCGGGAATTAATTTTGGCTGAATAAAAGTATCAATCGGAAATCTGTACAGTAGGTTTTATAGCAATACTAAAAAAGTACAAAATGTAATTTTTTCAATAAAAAATATTTAAAAATGGCGGCTGCGCAGCATATGCCCCAAGGCGCCTATTTTTGAAAGCGTGTCGATGGCCGAAGACGTAGACTCCTTAATTTTTTACCTGGAAGAAAAAACCAAATTTTTTTAGTTTTCATATAACAACAGCTAGCGAGCTACGTAGGATTTTTTTTCGATATATTGATTTTTCACAAAATGGTGCATGTTTGAAAATAAAGTTAAATTTTTAACAACAAAAAAAACGCCATAAAATCGTCGATAAAAAAAAACTAAGCCATATAAAATAAAAATCCTACGTAGCTCCGTGGAGAAAGATATTTCGAAGCTACTGTCAAAGTTTCAAGTTGATCGGTAAAGATTTGCTCGAGTTATGTCTTCGGCGAGCTCAAAAAAAGTGGTTTCGAGAAAAACGCGTTTAAAGTTTAAAGGCGCTCGGAGCATACCTGAGAGGCGTTACCGCAGAATGAAAAATTTGGGCACTCGGACACTTTTGCCGTATTCCATCATTTGGTATATTATTTTTAAGACCCTAAAGCACCTTTTAAGCGAACATTTTTTTTTTCGAAAAATTGGAAATTTTACTGTGATTTCCCCCCTTAAATTCTATCGTTAAGACCAAAGTTATCAATTTTAACAAGGCGCATCTAGTGGTGACCTCGATCGTGACCTTGACCATGACCTTCAAGGTGATTTCAAGGTCAACTTTAAATATGGGTATCAGTACTTTTGAGTTTTGAAATCAATAGAACGAACAGTTTTACGTTTACATTCATAAATTCTTTTGCTTTAAAGTCTTATAAATTTAAACAAGGTCTGGATACCTCGGGGGGGGGGGGGGGGGGGGGTAGAAGCGTTTTAAATTGTTTCACATCACATTTTATAACTTGCGTAAGAGTCCTCGTCACTATTTATACTGTGTTTAAGTTGAATTAACCCTACAGTGACCTTCAAGGTCAAAGGGGACCGGTGACTTAAGTACGTGTCTGTACGTAAAATTTCCCGCTCTGTCGATTTGCCGATGTCAAAAAAGGGGGTTCCCATTTGAAAAACAAAAGTTGACCTTGAAATAACCTTGAAGGACATCGCCAAGGTCAAAATGAAGGTCACCATTGAATTCCTTGGGAAAAGTTACTTCAAGAACGACCTTAACATTTTGGGAAATTGTCTTAAATGCGGAAATATTCAGCCGTCCCGTTACTTTTGTGACAGCCTGTATATAAGAATAGCTATAGAAGTACGTAGGATTTTTTGAATATATCGTTTTTGGAGGTTTACTTTTTATTAGTTTAATTTAAGTTTAATGAATTTTGCGCGATCCGTTCTCGTGGATCAGGTAAAAGAGTTGCGCCCTCGTTTACAACAAATGTTTAAATCTTAACTTTCCTGCAGTCATTTTTGGTTAGTTACCAAACTAAAAAACCTTAGGAATGATAAAATGGGAATTTTTTTTTTTTTTTAATCAGATGACTAATTTTAAGAATTTTCCACCTCGCTGTCTTTGAAGGCCAATTTTAGCCAAAGTAGCCCTATTAAGTACTACATTTTTTAAAATGATTATGAAAGCTGAGAGTCTGGCGCATTCTTGAGGCCTAATTAGGAACCACGAAGTCACCTGTTTAGATTTTTAATTTAAAGTTGAAAATTTAAGTCATAATTTACCGAACGTAAATTTTTCACTTTAGACCAACATTTTCATAACTTTCATCACAGTTACGAAGCTGATTATTTTATGCATAAAAGTACTACTCATGAAGATTCAGTTGCAAAAAAAAAATCTCGACAAAGTCTTCTACTTTTTTTTTGGATTTTTTTTTAATTGGTCACGTCGAAAATTCTCAAAAATTCAGAAAAAAATTCATAACTCGAAAACTATGAAAAGTCGCGGAACATACACGGGGGTGATTCGGATACCCCACGACACGAGGGACCTAAATTTTATTTTTGGACGTCAATGTTCCGGCCACCTTGTAGATACGCACTTTTTTTTTCATTTTGCCGAGAAAAAAAACAAGTTAATTCGCGCGAAAGTAATCTCGGTGTCTTTTCAAAGGCAACAATATTACTGAAAAAAGTATATTAAAAAAATCGTTTCGTACGCTGAATAAGAAAAATAACATCTTCATTATAATTTGCTTTATTCCGAGCTCCCTTTGATAAAATAATGAAACTTTTTATCCCATGTACATTATACCCATCCAATGAAGCTTATGCGTAAATAGGCAAGAGTACTTTATCCGAGGCGCCAAGATTTCACGGTGAATTTAGGATTATCGAGTCAAAATAAACAAAATATGAAAAGTGGTAAATTTTAATATTTCGTATATTTTGCGTTAAAATTCGAATTTTTCGTTAGTTATCGAAAATGACGTTTTTTTTTTTTTTTTTTTTCGAATTTGAAAATTTCAAGGAACATCAGGCAAGGTAACTTGGAAATATATAGTTTCAACAGTGTCTCAGAAGCCAAAAATGTATTTTAAAAACCACTACCACGTTTTCCTCGCTTATAGGTGCGACTAGACAGAGACTAAAGTAGCTCTTCGCTAGACGTCCAAAGAGAAATTAAAAGTATACGGTTCATCCCTCTTCGAACTCGTAAGGCTCCGAGTTTATGTAAAATATATCGTTTAGTAATTTGGTGTAATAATTATATGGAACAATTCTTATTGTTGTAAATAAACAAAGAATATAAATAAATAAAGCAGTATAATCTCGGAATTTATGTTGAACATCATACTGCGTTTAGTGTTCTTGGGGGAGGGGGGGGCCTTCGCCCCCGCAAGGGGCTCTGCCCCTTCACCCCGCCGCGGGGTTGTAACCCCCCCCCCCCCCCGAGCCCCGCGTTCCGTCGGCAAACACCTTCCGCGTGCGACACACCTTCTACGTACATCTTACCACTAGAGAAACTCGGAAAAAATGGTCTATATTACCAGGTGTACAAGTATGAAATGCGGATTTCAGACAACAGATGGTGCACCAATGCAGTTTGTGCTATAAAGATTTGACACTGCGCCATTTTGTTGTGTCATCAACAAGTGTCAGACGCGCACGAGTGATAAATTGGAAAAGTGTGTGCATAGTGTTGTGTTGTTGTGTTCAATATGTCGAAATTTATACCGAACAAAGAGCATTCGCGGACAGCATTAATTTTGTGTTTTCATTTGAAGAAAACTGTTGCTGAATCATACCGATTACTTCGAGAAGCTTATGGTGAACGCGCTCCATCGCAAGATACGTGTGAACGATGGTTTCGGCGTTTCAAAAGTGGTGACTTCGATGTTGCAGACAAGGAACATGGAAAACCGCAAAAAAAAATACGAAGATGTGGAATTGCAAGCATTGTTGGACGAAGATGATTCGCAAACACAAAAACAACTCGCCGAGCAATTGGGCGTTAGTCAACAAGCTGTTTCCAATCGGCTACGAGAGATGGAAAAGATTCAGAAGACCGGTAGATGGGTACCACGTGAGTTGAACGACAGGCAAATGGAAAAGCGCAAAAACACATGTGACATTTTGCTCGCTCGGTGCAAAAGAAAGTCGTTTTTGCATCTTATAGTTACAGGGGATGAAAAGTGGATTTATTTTGAGAATCCCAAGCGCAAAAAATCATGGGTAGACCCAGGCGCACAATCCTAATCGACCGCAAGACCGAATCGCTTTGGCAGAAAGACGATGCTCTGTGTTTGGTGGGACCGGAGGGGCGTGGTCTATTATGAGCTGTTAAAACCTGGGGAAACGATTAATACTAAACGTTACCAACAACAATTGACCGATTTGAACCTATTCGCTGCTTGAAAAAAGGCCAGAATACCGAAAGAGGCAACACAAAGTCATTTTTCTTCATGACAATGCTCCATCACATACGGCAAAACCGGTTCGCGACACGTTGGAAGCACTCAGCTGGGAAGTTCTACCCAATGCGGCTTACTCACCAGACTTGGCTCCTTCCGATTACCACTTGTTTGCATCGATGGGTCACGCACTTGCTGAGCAGCGCTTTGGTTCGTACGAAGATGTGAAAAAATGGCTCGATGAATGGTTCGCAGCAAAAGGGGAAGATTTTTACTGGCGTGGTATTCACAAATTGGCCGAAAGATGGGAAAAATGTATAACAAGCGATGGAGCATACTTTGAATAAAACACTTTTTATCATTCTTCCGAATTTAACGTGTTTTTTTTTTAGAAAAAAAAAATCCGCATTTCATACTTGTACATCTGGTAAAGTATAACTTCTCGGGTCTCAGCCAATTAAGAGAAAAACTTTTTGTCCTTCAGGCAATACTAAAAAAATACTTTTTCCAAGCTCGCCCGATAAATTTCCATTATTTGTGATAAAATAAAGATATTGTATCCATGAGCCAACAACTATCGTTGAATTTTTGCCTTTTTCCAATTACCACCAAACGCCCTCATAATTCCCTAAGGAAGGCGGAAACGGCAAATATTTATTCTTAAAATTCTCATTATTTCGGTTCAAATATCAAGAATCATCGGTAAAAACTTAGTGCCTCGGATAGCCTACTATCCCCCGTAAATATTGATCTGCTTTTAGCCAAAAATGAAAAAGAAAGAAAAAAAAATTCTCGACTCCGGATGTGGCGTCTGGGAAAAAATAATTCAGCGACCTCTCGCCCTCGATATCGTCCTTCATTCCTTTAAGGATCCTAATGAATAAATATATATATATATATATTACATAATATATCGAATATCAGTACATAGAGCCTGTATTAGTGTAATAATAGAGCTGGAAAAAAAAAAGTAGTGTAGGAAATGTGCCGCGGGTGAGTATTGATTTCAGTACTAGTGAGTCTCCATAATTCCACTACTTCCCTCTTCGGCTAACGTAAGTATATTGTCAATCAATCCACGGTATAAAAGCAATTTGAGCTCCGGTCGACGGGGTGGCTGAGACGTCCCGCGGGACTTGAAGTGCGGACATTACCCGAAGCTGGTGCTATGCGCGCCATGGGGAACGAGAGAAGGATCGACCAACCAGACGATAGAACGGAACGAGCGACGAACGCGCGGTGGACGACAACGAGGACAATGAAAAAGCCAGCGCAAACAATTCACCCCTCTTGTTTTCTTTTTTCCCCCCGGCAACGATTTTTTTCCAATCCGGGACCAACGACTGGTAGTGAGAGTCTCTATTTTTCTTAATTTTTTTTTTTTTTTTTTTCCAAAAAGATTTTTAGAAGGTCGAGATTAGAACGAGGTGGACGAGAAGACTGCTTGAGAGATCCGAGGCGAAGACGAAGGATAAATCCAAAGTGAGGCGTGGGTGGATGGGTGGTGAGGAGAGCGGTTGTCTTCGGACAGGCCACAGAGCTTTACGAGTGCTGTGAAAATATCACGAGACCCGTGCGGGCACTCGCAGATGTTGATTGAAGATCGTTCGATTATCGAGGATAGGGATAAGTAGCGCCAGCCCCCCCGATCACGTGTAGAGACAGAGGAAAGATGGCCGATAAATACCATACTTTTCTCTCTAGTTGGACGTTGTTTTTTTTCTTCTTCTTCTTCTTCTTCTTCTCTCCTATACAATTTTTATTCACCCTGTAATATCGTATCTATCAACCATAATAGAGGGTAATAAAAGATAACAAAAGAAGGGTCCTCACTTTTTGGACACGAAGAACCTCTGTGTTTACTGCCGGAAGTTGGCTCGAGTTTCTATTTTCATCCACGTTGGAAAGATGTGTACGGTAGTCGTTGTTTTCAGTCATACTTTTTCGCAGATCGTGAAAACGCGTAATGCCTGAGCAAAAATGTATACCCTCCTCTGAACACTCGCAGAACCTATTAGGTGAATGACTTAATTTTTACAGATTTATCAGCAAATTTATTTAAGGGGCCAATCCACTTTGAATATTTCAAAAAATCGATTTTTTTTTAACTGTTTTCGAAAGTACATACATTCAGAAATATTGTGTCAAAATTTTATGAAAATCCGAGCTCTCTAAGTATTTTTTTTTTTTTACCTGAACGTCAGGACCTCATTTCGTCTACCTGAGCGTATAGCGCCCTCGGCCGACCCATCGGCCTTTAGAATGGTGCAAGTACCTCAAAGCTAAGGCACTTCAGCAACATTACAAACATCCTCCTGCTCTTTCTGAGGAAGTACAGGAAGTTTTAAAACCTATTTACGAGGATCTCACCAAAACAGAACTGCTCGAAAGGTGTTTAGGTATCCATACGCAAAACAATAATGAAAGTTTTAACAACTGCGTATGGAATATGGCACCTAAACACATGTTCAACGGCAAAAAAATCGTAGACATTGCCTGCAAAGTTTCCGCGTGTGTCTTTAATGAAGGATTTCGTCCAGTGCTTAAAATAATGGATATAATGGGCGTCAAACTCGGCCCGATCGCCATCGGATTCGCCGACAATCGCGATGACGAGCGTGTTCGCTCTGCAAACCGCCGCAGTTCTGAGTGCTCAAAAGTGACCAGAACCAAACGAAAGCAAGCAAGACTTGAAGAAATCGACGATGATGAGCAATCAGAAGGGATTTTGTACGGTGGAGGAATTGCCGATTGAGTTTAGGTAAGAGTTTTTCATAGTATAAACTTCAAACGCGTTTTTTCTCGAAACAACGTTTTCAAAATCTAGCTCTATCGTATCTCTAAAACTAATAAACCGATTCTCTTGAAATTTGAACCACATATTGTAAACATGATTCGCAACAAGATGACCCTCGATCGTTTTCAAATTTTGATTTTTACTTTTTTTTTTGCGAAAAACTGCGAAAAAAACGCGTTTTTTTTACTTTTTTCGTTTTTCATCTGCCATTTTTTTTATTTTTTGATAAAACTTTATATCCGAGGGTCATTTTGTAGCTGGTGTCATACTGAATCTAATGGAATTTGATTTTTTTGTTTCAGACAAGCCGTTGCCGAATTGTGATGGAGCTACCTAACCCACCTATTTTTGAGGCGTTACGTTAAACTATAGTTTTTGTACTTAAAAATCAATAAAAATGAATTAAACATTTTTTTAATGTATTTCAAGACTTTATTTATCAAGCCCAACAACTTTTATATTCATATCTTTTATAAAATCCTCAAAAAAAAATCGCGAAAATAGCCTTTTTTCATGGCTCCAAAGTGGACTGGCCCCTTAATATAAAAAAATAGAGAACAACGAACTTAATCTTGGAAATATTGGTCATCGTTTTCTATGACCTTGCGCCATCTCTCAGGTAACATACGAATGCCGTCGCGAAAGAAACTTGCAGGCTTCGAGGCGATAAAGTCTTCGACGAATTGACGCACATCGTCAAGCGTTTTGAACTGTTTATTCACTAAGGCATGCTGCATTGACCGGAACAAATGGTAGTCGGATGGGGCCAAGTCTGGTGAATATGCCGCGTGCGGGAGAACTCCCCATTCCAAGTTCAAGAGGGTCTTCTGAGTCGCGCGAGCAACGTGAGGTCGAGCGTTGTCATGCAGCAGTATGACTTGCCTGCTTCCTTGCCCAGTAAATAGCCTTTTCTGATCAAGTTTTTCGCTCAGTTTGTTCAATTGTCGACTGTAGCGTTCCACAGTCACCGTCTGACCAGTTTCCAGGAGTTCGTAATAAAGCACACCCTTCATGTTCTGTCCAGGGCGCGGCTGGTCACCAAGATCGAAATCACCACTTCTAAAACGTTTGTACTAATAATTACACGTTTCATAAGACACAACGTCGACACCAAGAACACTACAAATTGATTGCCGTGCTTTAGAAGCATTTTTTCCTTGTTGAAATTCGTATAAAATGCAGTGCCGAATGTGCTGTTTATCAGTTGCCATCGTAAACTCTGCTATTCTGAGAGGTTATGTAACTCACGTAGACTTGTCGTTCGGTGTTCTGAAACCTTGCGACCGATCCTTTCAAAGCCACAAAAGACCGCGAAAATATTTATATTTTAAATATAATTTTAAGCTTGAAGAAAAAATCTGTAAAAATTAAGTCATACACCTAATATTTTGTTTTTTTGTAATGCACAAGCCGCAAGCCTCCGTTCAACCTACCAAACCCCATTTGTCAAGTTCAGGTCAAGTTCAGTACCATGAAGAGGCCTCCATTTGGTCCAGTGTACCCACTGTTAGTCCTTCTAAACCTTCTTTCGACCCCCCAGTTTCAGTGAAACGTGCAGAACACAGGCCTCCTTAACCTGCTTTCGATCTCAAGTCCGTTGCCTCGACCTCACCTAATTCGATATCTCCTCCATCAACACTCCATTGTAGCCTGACCGGTAACCCGTTCGATGACGAAATAAATAAGTTTTCGCTGAACGAAGGGTCCCGGAGGTTCTACAGTGCGCCTATAGTAGGCTGACTGGAGGCTCCAGAGAGTCTACAGTGCGTGTACAGTAGGCCGAAAGGGGGGGGGGGGGCAGTAGGTTCTGCGAGAGCGCTCGAAGTAGAGCCACCTGGTGTTTCGCAGCTTCCGTTGCGCTCTGCATTAGCGTCCTTTGAGTGACAATGTCCAGTTTCTGCACATTCGAGAGGTTAATCAGAGGCCCTAAGGTATTGATATTTCAAACATTGTACTCTCGTTTAGGTACTCGATAATCCGCTATCGCCGATCTCTGCTCGGTGAAGAAGGCCTTCATTTTGCGGGTTGAACGCGGCTTGAAAATTTTTACTCGGGACGTCATCATCCATCGGATTCATCATCCAGACAGTCGATCTAGAAGTACGACGAAAAACAATTGGCGAGGGTTCTTCACCTGACGAGGTCATACGAGGTTGCGGACTCTTCGAGCTCCAAGAGGGAGGGGCAAATAAGGTTGTCGTCCGTTTCCCGCTGCGACCCCTCGGGATTCTGGTCAATGTGGCTAGCTCGGGCCAGCGGAAAATGAAATATCATAGCCAACCTAACGTGAACGTAGAAATAAAACGAGCCACCGCTGTTCACTAACGATACAAGAAGGACGTTGGTTTGAGGCCCCAGTGGCGACGCGAGATGGAGTGAAGAATAAATACACGGTGGAAGCTCATCCCCGTGAAATACAGTCGCTTATATAGGAAGTATCGGTCAAAGTGTGTGTACACATGTATGCACAAGATGGGAACTCGACACGTGGCTCAATGGTTACCTTTTTTTTTTCATCCTTCTTCGTGCGATCTTTCTTCTTCTTCATATTTGCAAACGTGATTCACACTTTCAAACTCCAAAGTTCCAATGTTCGGGCGGATGGTGGAGGAAGACATCGTGAAAAGCGTTGAAACGACGCACGTATCGTGATTGTTATAGGAGGTGTGCGCATTTGCGTTCGAAGTAGGAGAGGCCAATGGCGGAGTCGAAACAGCATGGTGGAATATTAAGATAGTAGTCTCGCCAAGGCGTTTTTCTATAGGTTTTTTATTTTTTTATTTTGAGTACTCATTCAGGACACTATTAAATAATTATCTGCAAAATTTCAAAAGGATTTATCGTTCCGTTTTCGAGATATTGGCAATCAAAGATTTCATGGTTTTACACGTGTTCTTATGGGGAGCAGTGAGAAATTTCACATTCCATGCAATAACTTCGAAACTTTTCTACAGATTTTTCTAACAAAAATCTCAATTACGGAGGAACATATGACGAAGTAGGTAAAATTATGAGTTTTGACCGTCTAGTTTCAGAGATACTTCGAGCGCTCTCGCAGAACCTACTGGCCCTCCCTTTCGGCCTAGTGTAGACGCACTGTAGACCCTCTGGAGCCTCCATTCAGCCTACTATAGGCGCACTGTAGACCCTCCGGACCCTCCATTCAGCGAAAACGTATTAATTTCATCATCGAATGAGTTACCGGTCAGGCTACAATGGAGAGTTGATGAAGGAGATTTTGAATTAGGTGGGGTAGAGGCAACGGACTTGAGATCGAAAGCAGGTTAAGGAGACCTGTGCTCTGCACGTTGCACTGAAACTGGGGATCGAAAGAAGGTTTAGGAGGACTAGCAGAGGCTACACTGGACCAAATGGAAGCCTCTTCGTGGTACTAAACTCGACAAAATGGGGTTTGGTATGTTCAACGGAAGCTTGCAGCTTGTGCATTACGAAAGAAATGGGTCCTGCGAGTATTAAGAGGAGGGTATACATTTTGACGGGGTCTTTGTTGGATGTTGGCTTCGCTGGATGATGACTTCTGACTGGACACGTGCTAGCATGCATTTTGGGCACACTATCATAACGTTTTGGCGTTGTAAACGGCGACATCCCCGATATGCCGGAACTCACTAGTGGTCCGCAGAGACTCGGACACTCGTTCGAAAATTCACGAGAGAGAGAGAGAGAGAGAGAGAGAGAGAGAGAGAGAGAAAGTATCCTCGTGCTCCATCATATATCGAATCGTGCGACGCCGAACAACCTGACTAACGAGATTCTTGCCTTTGACAGTATTAGCGAGCAAGCCCGGGTAATCGGTGCAGCTTCTGCTATCCCATCGCATAAATACTCTCCGATGTGGTTGATACTGCCACTGCGAATCCAACTGTGCACTAATACCGTCACAGGGCGAACTTGACGAGAAATGGATATATATATTAACGTTGGAAGTTGCCTGGCACGTATAAGCCAAAACTTAATTAGTCTAATTTGTGCGAGATACGGGCACGTGTATACGAGACATTCGTCAGACATGGATATAGGGTGAACTGATCGTGCCCAGTCTCGCGCAAACAGCGGCAATTAGCCGATAATGACAGGAGTCAACGGGAACGAGTTCCGGACGTGAAAAGAAGGTGGAGTACAAATTTAAAGTATGGCAAAGAGGACGAAAAGTATTTGCAGCCTTGGAACAATCGCTCATTGACGGAACTGAGGAAAGCGGTCAAATCTGTGTTTGGGTCGTCAAAAGAAGGACGAGGCAGCTGCTTGAGTAAGGCAGCGAGGGGCATGTTGAGCAAGTTTGGAATTAACGCCCTGTAAATCCTTAACAGTCTGCCTTATAAAAATGAAACCTACTTTGATCGATAAGAAATTTATCTAGGGAGAAAAAAGTCTGTAAACGAAATTCCTGTTATCCTTATTGTTTCACAGATAATCGCTCTCAAATGACTGAGGCCCGTATTTGCTCAACCTGCCCCGGGAGTGGGGTAAGTTGAGCATGAGTATGAGATAAGTCGTGCAAAGTAATAATTGCATTTGAAAAATCAGACGTAGGCAACATGATTTGGCACAATGCAGTAATAAACCAACAGTTGCTTGTTCATTAGTTAGGTTTTGAATGATCAACATTAATTGCAATGAACTTTGAAATATGTTTTCTCATACAATGGTAGAAGAAAATCTTTCAACAACGTTTTTTTTTTGTTCTTCTTGGTGCAAAAATAATGAAACGTCCCGTGTTACCGTCTCGTGCGCCGCATGGCATATACCTCTCTTTCCGCCATTTGATGCACCCGCGTGCGATGCTTAGTTTTCCAGATATTTCGATTGCCCAACTTACCAGACCACTCAACATGCCCCTCCCTGCCCTACGTCCATCATTGTAATATTCGTTTGAAGCCAAAAGTGCTCGACCCGTTGTTCCTTGAACCCCAAACAAAGCGAGATTCATTTATAAATAGTTGAGAACGGCTTTCAATGGCTACGCAGTTGGAAGAGGGATAAAGTTGAAGCTGAAGGTAGAGCAAGTTCTTCAAGCGAACTTTGCCAACTCTCGAAGAGACAGTAAAATTCCAATCTTTCGTGAGCACATCTAAGGACCTTTAACTGACTGTGCGTCGGTTCATAATTTCTCTCCCGTTCGCCGTTACCGGGCGAGTTGAAGCTTAAGGTGAGGCAGCGGAGAATTCGCTACGGAGAAGTATCCTCGTCGCGCAATGCCACTTCGCTAATTAAGCATCAGTGGAAACAACAAGCCCGCTAGGTATCTTCTCCCCTGGCTCATCCTCGATAGACCGAGCGAAAGCTCAACCCTGACGCGGGCTGAGCCAAGCTTCTCCATATGCTTCTGTTTCTAGCCACCTAATATTCAGTTCCCTCAAACCCCTGTTCGTACGATCATTCCTTTTGCTTCACTAACGCAATGCCTCGGCCTGCCACCTGGCGCTAATACTTCGTTGCCACGTGTCTTCGTCATCGTGCGATCTTCCCTGTTACTCCAGACGTGTGCAGGCAGTCGGAAGCAAAGCCGTTTGGTCATGTCTACAGGCGTTTTCTTTTTCCTCGCGAATTCTCTCGTACATAATCCAACAAAGAGACTCGGGCTAACCGGAATATTTTCGACGTGTGTTTACTTGCAAGGCGCGCAAACACGACAAAGTTTATAACCGTGCTGAAAATTGGCAGGGTATACCTGATACAATTCGGGGCCTTTAATGGATTATTTGTGGATTCCATAGGGTTTTCCGTAAGAGAGCCAGACCGGGCCCCTATTAGAGAATGGTAGAGTAGGTTGAATAAAACTATAGTCTAAATACGGAGACCAAGTAAAGGCATTTAAGGGGTGTAATTGTAGATTCCTTAGTAGCGATTTCCTCAATACTACTAGACTTTGCTATTATAGGGGTCAAATTTTGCCCCTTATAATATAGGGGGCAACTGATTTGCCCCTATAATAGCAAAGTCTGATAGTATTGGGGAAATCGCTACTAGGGAATCTACAAGTACACTCCTTGAAGGCCTTTACTTGGTCTCCGTACTTAGACCATAGTTTTAGTCAACCTAGCTACCTTACCATTCCCTATTAGGGGCCCGGTCCGACACTTTTACGGAAAACCTTACTATGGAATCCACAAATAATCCATTGAAAGCCCCGAATTTTCGCTCGGGTAGGGCCTCAATGAAGTTAGGGAAAATTAAGATGGGTCCGATCAAAGCCCTAACTCCATTTCCGCATCGGGCAAGTGCGATGTGTTTTTACGCTGATTGGCGAATGCGTCCCGCCATTGCGCAGCGAAATGGATTAGCCAATGTTGGCAGTGACTGGAAGCGATTGAGAAGGTGCCACGGAAAATGCAGTGATCTCTTCCTTTTGAACGGTGATAGCGACGTATCTCACCAATTACTAGGAATCACGCCTGATCGCTTCGACACGAAGACATCAAGCGAGATAAGGAGCTTCTGTCGAGACGCGCCAGTTTTGTGATTTTTTTTTGCCTTGCGCTTCTCTCTCTCTCTCTCTCTCTCTCTCTCATCAACAATTGACAACGAGTTGGAAATTCCATGGGAATAAATCATAAGTGTATCCGTGAGTTGGTGTTAGCGGATCCTCATGAAGCTCCGATAGCTTTTGCACCGTCCAACAACAACAAGCAGCTTCGAGAAACTCCTGGCAGCTTACTACCTGGGAGACGAGCATAGAGCAACATCTCTATTCCGTTGTCGTGCAACGAAGCGTAGTCATTTTCCATGCTGCACGGAGCTGTTGTTTCCACTCTTGCTGGAGGGGATTATTGCTCCTTCTTGCTGATCCTCGAGGCTAAACACTCGGTCGCTCGCTGACTCTCTCTCTCTCTCTCTCTCTCTCTCGCCAACTTGCACCGGCCCTCTTCTGCGACTATTCTATCTCTGTCGAACTGGAGGGCGATCGACCTGCACGTGTTTTGCTTTGGCGTCTCGATATCGAAGACAAGGTGGATAGAGCTCGTTACTCGACTACGTCGGAGTAGAATTAACGCTCGATGGAGTACTATCTTTTAAAATCGATATATCGAGGAATATTGGTCTTCTAATGAGCGTACAAGCAACTCAGCGATTCATTTCCTTCTGAATAGGATGCGTTGATATCCTATTTGTTTACCGGTGATCAACGTGGCCAAGGCACATCCGACAACTCCCAAGATGCGAATAATTGCCTGACCGATATGCTCTGGCAAATTGTTAAACGTTGAAAGGGGCTTTGGCACTCTTTGAAAAAGCCATCTTGCCGGATAGGGTTGTTCGTTGTATGCGAAGATAGTCTTTTCCGGTCGGGGGGTTGGGGTTGGGTATGAGGACGAAAAGAGTATTATATTTTGCCGGGCCGAGAGAAGCACCGTGCAGACCTCATTGAACTTCGGAATTTATAAGTGGAAGCGACGGCGCCATTACTATGCAAATAGAGCCGAGGGTACCCCGTCTGGACATGACAGTGAATGGCGCGCGTCGCGCCTCGTCCCTTTTTATCTCTTATGGCTAGCCAACGGCGCCGACTCTGTTGTTACGCACTACCATTTGATAGCATCCGATGGAGTGTCAATTCTCAGATCGAAACTTTTGTCTCGCTCACCTCTTAACGAAGCTTTCTCGTGTATCGAGGAAATGAAAAAAAAAAAAACGGGAACGAATATTTCTACGAATGTCGATTGGCGTTCATTCGAAACGGTTACTCGAAAAACTTGAGTGAATCAAGCCGAGCCACTTGTGCTTCATGAGTCAGTAAAAAAAAAAATCGGTCATCGCGAATGAGGGTGTTCCATCAGACGGAAGAATGCGCCAAAACAGTTGCGATGAGCCTGACTATAGTGGATCAATCGTCAGTCATCCTCGGGTATTGTTCTTCCTCCCTTTTCAATTCAAATGGAGCAAGGAGTGTCGATTATTGATCCGAATAGGCGGAAAAAAAGGGCAAGGGAACGTCGTCAAGAGCGAAAGAGGAAATCGAGAGAGAGAGAGAGAGAGAGAGAGAGAGAGAGAGAGAGAGAGAGAGAGAGAAGGATAAGCGAAGTGATGTAAAGGACCTAGAATTGTGTACAGTCTCGGAGACTGGTGTGTTACGTCGTTGGATGCTAAAAGAATGAGAAGAAAGGAAAAGAAAAGGAAAAGAAAAAAAATAAGCATGCGTCGACGGGATAATGGCTTTCGTGCCGAGTACAGAATGTCAACTTTCACTGCGGCTCTTTACCCAGCGGAAGTGGAGGAGGAATCAGCGAGAAGAGAGGGCCAGAAGAGAGAGAGAGAGAGAGAGAGAGAGAGAGAGAGAGAGAGAGAGAGAGCCTTTTTCCCATCGAACCAAGGGTACACAATATAACCGTATGCCAACGTTTCGCTTGGTATTCCGCGTTGTTTTCCACCGCAACGTTCAACGACGATTAATAGACCTGCCTAATTATTCTTCGGAGACTAATTTCAGCCGTTCTCCGCAGCTCCGCTTTCCCCTGATGTACCATTATTCTACCTCGGTCTACGTTGACACTGCCGCAAATAGAGCCAAAGAATTATTAACCTCATCGAACTGGCCTCCCAGTGTTTTTCCTCTCGCGCTAGGCAACTCCAAATACAGCCGGGCGCAGCGCAAACCCTAATAGGAAGAAGGTCCGTTGACGCGATCGACCAGGCCGTTCAGCAAGTCCTTCGGCAAATTGTTTATCGCCGAGGAGACTCTGGACTTTTCAAGATTGTCAAATGTGTTTGCCCAACTTTTGCGAGGGAATTGAGATTGGAAGAAAACCGAAAAAAAAAGAAGAAGTCACGCGGAAGTGTGAATTAAGACATCAGTCTCCATCTATTGCACATATTTTCGAGGATTTTTTTACCTAATAAAATTTATCTCTATATTTTAATCTTTTTATACATAAAAATAGAAGTTCCAGAGGACAAGAAATTTTTTTGTTTTAATTAAATAAAAAGTTTATCTTGGTAATCTGGCTGCTCGAAGTTACCGCTGCTTTCACCTTGTCGACACGAAATCTTAACCCTAGGATCCTACACATGGGTACACCAAACTCCACATATTCAGCGAGAAATGCTAAAACCATTTTTCTTGCTTTGTTCAAACGCATTTTTCACGGCGAAAGATTCATATTAGGTTTTCCTCGCATATCCTATTCCGTTATTCAGTATGTCAGCGTTCAAATAGCAAAAAAAAGTAAACTCTCCACGATAAACAGTTCGTTAGCAGCGTTGATTTGAAGTACTGGGGTGTGCGAAAGCCCTGTACCGGTTCTTCGTTTCGTACAGATAGTGTAGGGTCCTAGGGTTAACTTTGGAGCATCTGAAAACAAAAAGTCGAGTATTTTATTATAAAGTAGAGCTGTAGTTATGACCCCTACTAAAAACTTTTATCCTCGATAAAAAGAAAACAAAACGGCCGACTTTTGAATTTTTCAACTACTTTTTTTACAACTTAAAATGTTTAAAAATAGGATAAAATATTAAGGGGCCAGTCCACTTTGGAGCCATGAAAAAAAGGCTATTTTCGCGATTTTTTTTGAGGATTTTATAAAAGATATGAATATAAAAGTTGTTGGGCTTGATAAAGTCTTGAAATACATTAAAAAAAAAAATTTAATTCATTTTTATTCATTTTTAAGTACAAAAACTATAGTTTAACGTAACGCCTCAAAAATAGGTGGGCTAGGTAGCTCCATCACAACTCGACAACGGCTTGTCTGAAACAAAAAAAAACCAAAGTCCATTAAATTCAGTATGACACCAGCTACAAAATGACCCTCGGATATAAAGTTTTATCAAAAAATAAAAAAATGGCAGATGAAAAACGAAAAAAGTAAAAAAACGCGTTTTTTTCGCAGTTTTTCGCAACAAAAAAAAGAGTAAAAATCAAAATTTTAAAACCATCGAGGGTCATCTTGTTGCGAATCATGTTTACAATATGTGGTTCAAATTTCAAGAGAATCGGTTTATTAGTTTTAGAGATACGATGGAGCTAGATTTTGAAAACGTTGTTTCGAGAAAAACGCGTTTGAAGTTAATACTATGAAAAACTCTTACCTAAACTCAATCGGCAATTTCTGCACCGTACAAAATCCCTTCTGATTCCTCATCATCGTCGATTTCTTCAAGTCTTGCTTGCTTTCGTTTGGTTCTGGTCTCTTTTGAGCACTCAGAACTGCGGCGGTTTGCAGAGCGAACACGCTCGTCATCGCGATTGTCGGCGAATCCGATGGCGATCGGGCCGAGTTTGACGCCCATTATTTCCATTATTTTAAGCACTGGACGAAATCCTTCATTAAAGACACACGCGGAAACTTTGCAGGCAATGTCTACGATTTTTTTGCCGTTGAACATGTGTTTAGGTGCCATATTCCATACGCAGTTGTTAAAACTTTCATTATTGTTTTGCGTATGGCCACCTAAACACCTTTCGAGCAGTTCTGTTTTGGTGAGATCCTCGTAAATAGGTTTTAAAACTTCCTGTACTTCCTCAGAAAGAGCAGGAGAATGTTTGTAATATTGCTGAAGTGCCTTAGCTTTGAGGTACTTGCACCATTCTAAAGGCCGATAGGTCGGCCGAGCGCGCTCGACGCTCAGGTAGACGAAATGAGGTCCTGACGTTCAGGTCAAAAAAAAAAACACTTAGAGAGCTCGGATTTTCATAAAATTTTGATACAATATTTCTGAATGTATGTACTTTCGAAAACAGTAAAAAAAAACGATTTTTTGAAATGTTCAAAGTGGACTGGCCCCTTAATGAATATTTATACCATTAGTAGGGTTCGAAGAGATACATGCATAGTGCTGAGCGGGCAGAGAGGCTTCCATTGTTTCACTCTTCTTAGCCCCTTATCGGTCACTCCGACCTAAAAAACGTTCTCTACCCTATTTTTACAGGTACTGTAGCATACGAAACTGATGTTTTTAGAAACATCGAAAATTTCCAACAATAGACTGATACTGATTCCTTAAAACGAAGCATGAATTTTCCATTCGACTCCTTAGCCGGGTAAAATTGTGTTAAATCATCAGATTTTCCTGGACCGCGGAATTCCCGTTGAGGATAAACTCTTGGCTGTAACGCGCAAGAGGGGATGCTTTTCCATAAATATATACCGTTACGTTACACGCGGTCATAGCATAGATTTGGACAAATGTGAAATGGAGAAGATGCGGAAAATGACGTCGTTGTAGGCGCCCGGATGGACGACGTCCGAGAGAGGGAGAAGAGTACGTCAGGGGTCTGGAGGATATCCCATGCGTAAACCACGATCCCGTTAAGAGGGCTTTTGCTCGGCGCCTCACTGACGGCCGCTGTCCGGAATAACTCCCATGGCACCGGCGAACACGGATACCGTGATTAAAACGCCACGATAGTATCGGAACTCTTCCTCCCCCGCAGGCTTGCCAGCCGAACGGAATCGACTCGCATTATTCCTCGAGCCTTCCACGCCCCCCGCCCCCTGCACTGACCCGTGAATGCACGAGGCTTGTCCACACGCGACAGTCACCAACACCACTACCACCCCTGATATCTTATATCTCCTCTCGACGGGCGTCGAAAGAGACAAATGAGAGACTGGAAAGAAGAACCGGAGAGAGAAAAACGGACGGGGATGATGCTGGGCGACGGGATCCCGCACCTAATCCCTCATGATCAACTTTCAACGCCGGAAACCTGGACAAGAGTGTGCGGAACACCAGCGTAAACACTGTGTTGGGTCATCAGAGTCCTGGTTCCAGTGGACGATGAGGGGACGCGTGTGCTACGAGCTTTCTTCACAGGACACGATAAATCAATACGGTAGTTGGTTGCGGAAAGCGATTGTTGGGTGGATTCAGTAAAAAAAAAGGACTATAACTACTTTTCATACGTCCTTTAGTGGCTACGAACTCTAGTTTGAGACACAGTGCACTTCACCTTCATCGAGGTACACGCCTCAGTGATTTTCAGTTTGCCACATTATCGAGACGACACCCCCTCTCTCTCTCTCTCTCTCTCTCTCTCTCTCTCTCTCCCTCTCTCTCTCTCTCTCTCTCTCTCTCGTAAGAATTTCACAACGGTGGTACACGTGAAGCAATTTAGTTTAAAGCTGTGACTGGCAACTGCGCTTTGCTCGATGCCATTGTCACGCGTAACGAGCGAGAATTAATTACTCCAATCACTAATCACGTAGAGGAAGGTGGGGCACAGTGTGTCACTTTTTTTCTAACGAATTTTTACTCTTACCAAAGTAGTCTGATTGGAGAAAAAAAAAGGTCATAACCGATTTTATAGAGCTTTGGGTGTACAATAAAGCTACCATATGTTTTGTAAAAAGATTGAAAATCTTAAAATAATGGGATCGAAAAAAAATTTGCGGATTGGCTCATTGTGCCCCACGGGTGAGGTACAATGTGTCAGATAGACGGGTAGAGTGTGTCAAGTGCTGCGAAACGTAGGGTAAAACAAGCCGGTTGAAGCTCTCATATTTTCCTAACATAGATAACAGATTTTCATACATAGCGATAATTTCACAACGAATATTATTTATCAATAACATTGGGAGTCCACTCATTGTGCCCCACAACTCGGTGACACATCGTACCCCACTAGTAAAATATTTGATTATTGATGAAAATAACTTTTAATTGAACTACGAATGGAGAAAACACAAGTCACTGAGTGCATCATAAATAATAAAACTATAGATTAGGACCGAAAACCCAAGTCGCCACAGAAAGTGTCGTTAAATTTTACGTTTTGTCAGCGAGAAAAATATTTTTTTTCCAAGCGTCAAATGAATTTTTAATTTTTGATAATTCTTTGTGATTTGCTATCGACTTTCTTTTGGGCCTGACGAAACCAAATATAAATCGCGGTCCAACAGATAAAATTTCGGAATTTACGAGCTGGAAACCTCCGAGAAACCGCATGTGGCTCACAGTGCCCCGTGACACATTGTGCCCCACTCTCCCCTACCCCATGTGCGAATGTAAGATACAGCGTTACAGAGCGGAAAAAAAACAGGGAAAATCTAGGAAATTCCAACTCTTCCTCTCTTAATTTTCCTAACGAGGAAGATGAAAAAAAAAAAAGAGGAAGGCACACGAGCGACTCGAATTTTATGACAAATATGAGGCTCGAGCTTGTTAGACACGTGCGCGCGAGACCACGACAAGTCGTCCATCCTTCCGAGCGAACGACCTACTCAAGTGGTCTCTTACAATCAACCGGGCTTGTCCGCAAATAACGGAGGAAACGCACGGGGTACTCATGTGGGAACAGGATGGATGATTATGAGTGAATGAGGTCCCTAATTGAGGCTATTGAACAATTATATAAATAACACACGCGACCGCCATCACTCGAGGCCGTCCGGCAGGGGGTGTTATTCCAGAGGCAGGGACGTCAGCGGGACTCAAGTTGGCCGGAGAGCGTTAACGGGAGTGGCTCTGTTCCGGACGAAATTACAGTACAAACATTACAACCGGGACGATCGAGAGCCCATCAGTCTCCAAAGAACTTCGCACCGGAACGATTCCAATGTACGGAAGAAATGCTAGGCGGGAAATGGAAAAATCTAGTATCCTCTTTTTTGATAAAATTCGGTCACATTATTTGTAGATTACGTTATTCTACGTTAAGGTTCTACTGGATGAACCGTCGGCCAAAGGGTTAGTCCAAAATTGGCCAATCGTGGATTTACAAGTCTAGATCATGTCGTACATGTTTAGCTTTGGAAATAACTAATTTAACAATAAATTAACATTTAAAAATGTTAATTTTTCACTTTTGATAATAATTGAAGTCAAATGCGACGATATTGGTGTGTGCTTGACTGAGGTTTTGTCAGGGAATTATTAAATTTAATTAATACGTTGAGATCATCTTATTATTATCAATAATTATCCAAAAACTCAATATATTAGGTGTGTGAATTAATTTTTACAGACTTTTCTAGCAGGCTGGGAATCCTATTTCAAGTTGAAATATTTCAACGTCCTTTTAGGATTTTAAAGTATTGACATAGCCCTGTTCAAGACGCTGTATGAATTTATTGGGCGAGCATCATAACCTTAAAATAAAGTAGCAAGAATAATGGCAACCGATAAGCTGCACATTCGCCACTGCATCCTTTACGAATTCCAACAAGAAAAAAGTGCCACCAAAGCGTGGGAGTCAATTTGTTCTGTGTTCGGGAAGAGTATTGTGTCATACGAAACATGCAATTAGTGGTTTAAAAGTTTTAGAAACAATGATTTCGAACTCAGTGACCGTGCGCGTACTGGACAGCCTGAAAAATTTTCGGACGACGATTTGGAAACTTTACTGGTCCAAAATTCTTCACAGACACAAGAAGAACTTGCAGCCCAACTAGGAGTTGATCGATCAACCGTTGCCAAGAGGTTACACGCGATGGGAAAAATTCAGAAGCTCGGGAAATGGGTCCCACATGAACTTACCGAATATGACCTCGGACAACGGATGAGCACGTGTCTTTGGTTGCTTAGCAAACAACGAAGGAAGAACTTTCTCTGGAAAATCGTGACGGGGGATGAAAAATGGATCCTTTATGAGAATCCCAAGCGGAAAAAATCATGGGTGGACCCTGGAGAACCAACAACATCAACTCCCAAATCGCAAATGAACATCAAAAAAATGCTTTTGTTTATCTGGTTGGACATAAAGGGTGTTCTTTATTATGAACTTCTAGAACCGGGTCAGACGATCACTGCAGAACGATATAGTGACCAATTAAATCGTTTAAGCGAAGCAATTGAGCAAAAAAGGCCATTCACAGGACACGAAAGGCGAAAAGTCATTCTCCTGCTTGATAACGCTCGACCTCACGTTGCTCGTACGACCCAAACAACTATTTTAAACCTGGGCTGGGAAGTTCTTCCTCATTCGGCATATTCACCGGACTTGGCCCCATCCGACTATCACCTATTTCGGTCAATGGCGGTCACAGCTTAACAGGGAGCCACTTCCGAGAAGTCGAAGATATTAGGAAATTCGTCGATGACTTTATCGCCTCGAAACCAGCCAGCTTCTATCGTGATTGTATCTGTGTGCTACCAGATCGGTGGCAGAAGGTTGTAGAAAGCAACGGGGGATATTACCCGGATTAAACACGGTTTTG
The DNA here is from genome assembly GCA_963932345.1 of Ophion ventricosus. Taxonomy (NCBI): domain Eukaryota; kingdom Metazoa; phylum Arthropoda; class Insecta; order Hymenoptera; family Ichneumonidae; genus Ophion; species Ophion ventricosus. Next base: position 37,949,019 of record OZ010711.1, on the reverse strand, counting down.
TCTATTTTTTAATAAACCGCAAGCATGGAAAAAAAAGCTGTAAAAATTAATTCCCACACCTAATATATTGAGTTTTCCAATGATTGTTATTAATTCATCGCTAAAAAAAAGCGATACTCCTCATTACTTTAAGGCATCAGTATCAGTATATTTTCGAAAATTTTCGATTTTCTAAAAACATTAGTTTCGTATACTACATACCTGTAGAAATACGGTAGAGTACGTTATTTAGGTGGGAGTGACCGAAAAGGGGCTAAAAAGAGTGATACAATAGAAGCGTCTCTGCGCGCTCAGCGCGCAACCGCCGTGTCGAGCGTCCGAAGCTCGCAGAACAGAGATTCGAAACCAAAAATCCCAAGAAAGCGAAGCTTTTGAAGAAGCTGAAGGAATAATGTATGGACCAGGCATCGCTGATTGAGGGGAAGAGGCTTTTTTTTAAGTTTTATGTACATTTTTACAAGAGAAACTTTAAGCGCGTTTTTCTCAAAACAATGTTTTTCGATCTTATCGACATGATTTTGGAAAAACTATTGCACCGGTTAGGCTCAAATTTACAGGGATTAAATTTGATACATCCATGCATGTATCTCTCCAACCCCTACTAACGGTATAAATATTCATTAATATTCAATCCTATTTTTAAACAATTTAAGTTTAAAAAAACAGTCGAAAAATTCAACAGTGCGCCATTTTATTCTATTTTCATCGGGAGGGAAAGTTTTTGGTAGGGGTCATAACTACAATTCCACTTTATAATAAAATACTCGACTTTTTGTTTTCAGATGCTTCAGATTTCAGATGCTTTGTTTTCAGATGTTAAGATTTCGTGTCGACAAGGTGAAAGCAGGGGTAACTTCATGCAACCAAATCACCAAGATAATTTTTTTTAAATTTTAATATTAATTATAAATATTATAAATTTTGATATAACTTAAGTATACAAATATTAAAATATGGAGATAAATTTATTATGAAAAAAAAAAATCTTGATAATATGTGCAATAGATGGAGACTGACGCCTTAAGGCCTTAGGCCACTCTAGAGGTAAAAAAAGGCATATTTTGTGATTTTTTTCCAGCGAAACCATAAAATAAATCGGAATTACAAAATAGGAGTTTTATTATACATGTAATTGACTATACAAAATTATTTTTTCACAGCGATACATGTCAAAATGGCGGCTCTGCAGCATTTTTCCTGCATGACGCCATTATTTCTGGAAGGTCAACGGCCGGACCAACAGCTCCTATATTTTTTGAGTTACGATGAGACACTAAAGTTTTTTCGATTATATATAAGAATGGCTCTAGAAGTACGTAGGATTTTTTTGATATATTGTTCTTTGTCAAAATGGCGGCATTTCTAAAACAAAAAGTATAAAATGCCATGAGAAAATCCTCATAAAATTGTTTATAAAAAAGGAACTATGCAATATAATTTTAAAAATCCTACGTAGTGCCTCAGGAAATGTAATTCTAAATATACAGTAAAAATTTCAAGTGAATCGGTTGAAATTTTTTTGAGTTATGAGTCCGGCCGACTTGAAAAATATAGTTTTGAGCTAAACGAGTTTAAAGTTAGTAGGAAGTCACGACATGAATCAAGAGGGGTTGCGCCAGAATTCGAAAATCGAGTATTTAGAGATTTTTCACATCCATAATCTGTTGGAATATAATTTTATAGGTACTTAGAATATAATTTTATAGGTACTAAGTACCTATAAAATTATATTCCAATATTAGTACCTATAATTTTATAGGTACTAATTTTTTTAACAAAAAAAATCGATTTTTGGAAAATCCTAGAGTAGCTTAAAGCCTTAAGTCTGCTTCACTCTTTCCAGCCATGCGATTTGGTGAAGATAGTCACGAGGTCCGAGTCTTTTGACTGAACTAATTGAAGCCAAAGCTCCCTTCGTGCCACATTTTAGTGGGCTGTAAGAGATCCTCGGTCAACTACAGTAATTTGCGGTGAAATAGCCCGCAGTTACCTGTGCCACTCCCTTCCGCTCGAACGTCACAATAATGGTACTCTCGTTATTCCGATGGGCGTTACGTAGCGTCTGTGGAGCGCATATATCTTGGAATGTAGTATGAGCTATGACTTACTAACCAGCCGCCAGTCTTCGAGTCTTCGTGTTGATTGAAACAGAGGAACGCGGACACTTCCGCACCGGAAGTGACTTATACTGCATCAATTTGCACCGTTTTTTGTTGTTGTTTTGTCTGTATTCATTTTTGTTCCAGCAAGAGTGGTCGGATATAAGAGTCCATGCGAGCATTGCCGTCTTACCCGTGCGGAAAATGAGCAGGGGATCCCTAATAAGATTCGGGGCCTTATATGGATTGTTGGTGGATTCCAAAGTAGGGTTTTCCGTAAAAGAGCCGAACCGGGCCCCTATTAGGAAATGGCTAGGGTAGGTAGGTTGACTAAAACTATGGTCTAAGTACGGAGACCAAGTAAGGGCCTTTAAAGGGTGTAGTTGTCGATTCCCTAGTAGCGATTTCCCCAATACCACCAGACTTTGCTATTATAAGGGGCAAATCAGTATAAATTGCTTGACTAATGAATTTCTCGCACAATAATTATCGAGATCGATTAAGGCCGGATCCTGAATTAGAAGGTCCAAAAAATCGATTTTTTTTATTGTTTAAATCTATTCCTGATGTATCTAAGAATGTTTAGACAAAGTTTTATAGCCCAATTCGAAATATTTCCAAAGATACAGCACTGAACGTAGTGGAGTGTCGAGCAGATATACGGGCGCTCGGACAGTTAGGGCGCCCGTTTTCTCGAGTTTTCGTTTTTACGATTTTTCTAATTTGGCGTATCTGATTACAAACAAAACTAGAAGTCCAATCGAAACAAACCAAAGCTTGTTCGCTTCAGTATCGTTTTCTTTTCTATTTGAACTAAAAACATTGTCGAAAGAAAAATTCTTAACAATTTTTTTAGCAAGTTGAAATAATTTTTTTTTTCACAAAAAGCACATTTTCTACTTCAAACCCGAAAAAACATTCAAATTTCAAAATTTTTTTCGTTTTTTTTAGTTCATATAGAAGAAAAATATGTCACAATTAAAATGGTTTTTGGTTTTTTTTATTTCAGATGAAAATTACGAGCTCCATTTGTCACGCCGCATGGAAACAGCAGTGGCACGAATGTGCATAAAAATCGGTTGCCTGTTGATATTTTTCTTTAAAAAAAATTGTTTTCTTATGTTCAGACATGTAATAAAATAATCTGAAAATTTCGCTAAACTTGCTTTTTTTTTTACCCGAAAAAAATTCCTCAAAATATCGATTTTTCGAACCGGCTAATTCAGGATCCCGCCTTAAATATACTAATTAAACTATGCGTTTAGTAGACGAGCTGTGATGCCTTGAACCAACACGCACGCAGTTCGTTCATTGGAACAATCGCGTGACCAAACGTGTCGAAAATAAGCGACAGAATTCTAAGCCTCAAGTGTATTGAAATAAGACATTTCTTTTTCAGAGTGCACAAACACACGCACGTACATATTGCTGCAATAATTTGTTATGAGGCACCGGTTGAGGCAATTTTAAAGGCCCTGGTTATTTTGCCGTCGATGACCCTCGGTAGCAAAGTGTGACCGGCCACTGATGGCCCATATGAGGCTTCAAGACTGGGACCTTAATAAAGTTTGGGAAAATTAAGATGGGCCCGATCAAAGCCCGAACTGAATTTCCGCACGGATTCTTGAGTGAGAGTAAATCACTGCCGAGGGGTGCCTAGATAATCCGGGGAGGCCATTAGCCATTCCCGGAGTTCTTTTCCATATTAACAACCGCATCTGAAGGCACCGGCACTCATACCCCGGAATTAAGGGGCCAGTCCACTTTGAAAATTTCAAAAAATCGATTTTTTTTTACTGTTTTCGAAAGTACATACATTCAGAAATATTGTGTCAATATTGCCGATTGAGTTTAGGTAAGAGTTTTTCATAGTATAAACTTCAAACGCGTTTTTCTCGAAACAACGTTTTCAAAATCTAGCTCCATCGTATCTCTAAAACTAATAAACCGATTCTCTTGAAATTTGAACCACATATTGTAAACATGATTCGCAACGAGATGACCCTCGATGGTTTTAAAATTTTGATTTTTACTCTCTTTTTTTTGCGAAAAACTGCGAAAAAACGCGTTTTTTTTACTTTTTTCGTTTTTCATCTGCCATTTTTTTATTTTTTGATATAACTTTATATCCGAGGGTCATTTCGTAGCTGGTGTCATACTGAATCTAATGGACTTTGATTTTTTTGTTTTAGACAAGCCGTTGCCGAGTTGTGATGGAGCTACCTAGCCCACCTATTTTTGAGGCGTTACGCTAAACTATAGTTTTTGTACTTAAAAACGAATAAAAATGAATTAAAACAATTTTTTAAATGTATTTCAAGACTTTATTTATCAAGCTCAACAATTTTTATATTCATATCTTTCATAAAATCCTCAAAAAAAAATCGCGAAAATAGCCTTTCTTTCGTGGCTCCAAAGTGGACTGGCCCCTTAAATGGCTGGCGTGTTCTCAGTTCGCGTAGTTCGCCAATGTGACTTTACCGATCGTAGCCGAGCTTCTCGCCGACTCTACCTCGTGGTTCCTCATCACCCTTAAGCCCCCAAGCCGCCCCGACAAGGCATTCACATCGATGGTATCACCGATATCCATTGAGAAATCGACATGATTCGGATCCACACTACCTCCGAAAACAATAGGCCATGATATTATCTCCGAAATCTATAAACCTGTTGAGTCCCGTGAAATCTTGGCCCTCATTATCTCCAACATCGAGAGCTTATCATCACAGCGTATGCGTGTGTGTGCTCGTATATGTGGAGCAACGAACGGACGCGAGCCAGGAGGATGGCTTAACCCGAATCCCTCCGACCATTGTAAGCCCTCCACATCTAGGAACATCGAGGAATACAGGAAACACGTTGTTGTGCCCCGAAAATAAGCACATAATTTAAGGTGCATAGTAACGAGTATATGCAGTTTGCGAAGTCGAGAGGCCTATGGCCTCGACGCCAGCCAGAGTTTGCCAGCAGTTTTGGCGAGTGTAGCACCTCGAGAGGTGACTTTGGCGATACGAATCGCTGAATCGACATCGTACGATTCGAACGTTCTAGAACGAACGATTGCCAATCAGAGTCGTGAATAATGCATTATTTTGATAATGCATTACTGTATACATTACAAATTACAAAAGTAATATGTAATGGATATATGTTCCATTACAAATTACAAAAGTAATGTGTAATGGATATACGTTTCATTACAAATTACAAAAGTAATGTGTAATGGACATATGTTCCATTACAAATGACAAAAGTAATGTATAATGGATGTGTGTTCCATTACAAATAAGAAAAGTAATGTGCAATGAATGCATGTTCCGTTACAAATTACAAAAAGTAATGTGTAATGGTTGCATGATCCATTACAAATTTCAAAAAGTAATGTGTAATGGACGCATGTTCCATTACAAATTGAAAAAGTAATGTATGATTAATGAGTGCTTCATTACAAAATACAATTACAATAAGGTAATTCGTAGTGGAGAATATTCCATCACAAATGGAGAATATTCCATCACAAGAAAAACGAATTTACTTAAAACAAATTTCAATGAGCGAAATAAAATAATCAGATAGCAATGTGCAAATTTCTAATGTGAGCACGGCAATTTTTCTATTTGTAATGGAATATTCTCCACTACAAATTACTTTTTATCAATTGTAGTTTGTAATGGAACATGCATCCATTACAAATTACTTTTTGAAATTTGTAATGGAACGTGCATCCATTACTCATTACTTTTTGAAATTTGTAATGGATCATGCAACCATTACACATTACTTTTTGAAATTTGTAATGGATCATGCAACCATTGCACATTACTTTTTGAAATTTGTAATGGATCATGCAACCATTACACACTACTTTTCTCATTTGTAATGGAACACACATACATTACACATTACTTTTGTAATTTGTAATGGAGAACTTATCCAATACACATTATTTAAAGTAATGAGTAATGCATTATTTTAAAATTACTATTTTCACAACACTGTTGCCAATAACCGAGCTAACAATTAGAGGAACCGAAAGGTAAAAGTCAGTCTTCGGGTGGTAACCGAAGAGGTCGGTCTAAGGTCGGTCTATAAGGCAACTAAACATCTTGTACAACAAATGTTGCCCAGTACAATAAAGTTGAATATTTGTAAGTTCACAATTCTCAAGTTGGAGATTTACTCATAATTGGAAGCATCCAGCTGTCCGTCCTCTCGATCGCCCGATTCCCGCCACCAGTCTCTTCGACGACGTAACTCCAAGGGTACAATCATGTTGGTGCAAAATTAGCGGCACAATAACGTGTTTTCGTTCCATTGATTCTACACGGGGTAAAATCCTGTAGTTTAATCACCCGTTATGGCCTTTCTCGAAGTGCAATGTCCAGAGGTATTTTCCGTTCGATCGAACGAGCCAGCCCATCTCGTTGCAACGCTCGCTAGCGTATAGTGACTGAACGTAGCATTGGCAACAATACGATCACGCCTCGAAATTCCACCGTTTGGTTGGACATTTGGGAGAATTGAATCATTCCGAGTCCACACCGACGTCGTTAATAGGTGACCGAAAATTATCAGCGAGTCCTCGTAAAGGGATAGCAAGTGTCCAATCAAAGTCCAACCAGCGGACGGGGCAATGAATCTTCGAGACGATTCTTGGGATTCGGTGGGGGGGGGGGGGGGAGGATTTGAATATGTACATTTGCCATTGGAAGGGACAACGCGTTACGATCTAAAACGCTTTAAGAATGCCTTCACCGAAACGGTCAGTTGGTAGGATCAACTCTCGCCTGAAACCTCTGCAAACCACTAACCGTCAAACCACTTTGCAGTTCACAATGCTCCGTCGCCTTGTACGCCCCCACCTCCGCATCCCTTCGTCCCAGGACTCATTACGCTTTAGATCAGTTTAATTGTTCTACGCTGCCCCTCTAATTTCTTGTTTCTTCCGACAAATTGAACACTGCCGGCTGGAGGTCGTATATCGATCGGAGCTACGAGATTCCATCGAGGGCGTGAGTTTACATCTAAAGCCCGAGGCTGTCGGTCGAGGCTATTGACTTCGCGCAACGGCCATACAAAAAGTTTTCAGCCAGAGCTTAGTTCGGGAAGGTGGAGCACAGTGTGTCACATTTTTTCTAATAACTTTTTACACTTAGCAAAGTAGTCTGATCGGGAAAAAGAAGGTCATAACCGATTTTATAGAGCTTTGGGCGTACAATAAAGCTACCATATTTTTTTGCAAAAAGATTAAAAATCCTAAAATAATGAGATCGAAAAAAAATTGCGGATTGGCTCATTGTGCCCCACGGGTGGGGTATCAGATAGGTGGGTAGAGTGTGTCAAGTGCTGGGAAACGTAGGGTACAATGAGCCGGTTGAAACTCTTATATTTTCCTAACATAGATGACAGATTTTCATAAATACCGATAATTTCACAACGGCTATTATTTGCCAATAACATTGAGAGTCGACTCATTGTGCTCAACAACTCGATGACACATTGTGCCCCACACAATTGCCCCACAATATTTGACGTTTTCCCGGCAAGCGAAATTTTTTTTTTCGTGCCTTAGATTAATTTTCTATTTTTAATAATTATTTGTGAGCTGCTGTTGACTTTCTTTTAGGCCAGCCGAAACTTAATATAAATCACGGTCCAACACAAAAAATTTCAGATTTCACGAGCTACAAAAACTCCGAGAAATCGCATGTGGTTGACGGTTGCCCGTGACACATTGCGCTTATTCGGAACGTCGTCACTTCTTTGTTTCCTCATTGGGAGTCGACTCATTGTGCCCCACAATTCGGTGACACATTGTACCCCACCAGTAAAATATTTGATAATTCATGAAAATAACTATTAATTAAACTACGAATGAAAAAACACAAGTCACTGAGTGCATCATAAATAATAAAACTATCGATTAGAACGGAAAACCCGAGCCGCTACAGAAATTGTCGTTTTTCCGGCGAGCGAAATATTTTTTTTCCATGCCTTAAATGAATTTTCAATTTTTAATAATTCTTTGTGAGCTGTTATCGACTTTCTTTTAGGCTTGACGAAACCAAATATAAATCACGGTCCAACACGTAAAATTTCGGAATTTACGAATTACAAACCTCCGAGAAACCGCACGCGGCTCACAGTGCCCCGTGACACATCGTGCCCCACTCTCCCCAAATCGTAAGATGCCCAAAGATTTCTCAAATGCCCATCCTCATTGACTCCGGTATTTCGGCGTGGAGGACACATCGAATTAGTATTGTAATGAATTTGATGAGCTGTTGCAATGGGTGGTTTTTGGGCACAGTCGTTGATCGAACTTGGCTGTATCAATGATGGCTTGGTGGAGGCTTGGAGCTTATCTTTATGGAGCTGAGAGCACGAGGGGGCAGTTGAACGAGACCGTTCAACGGAACAATCAAGACTCTCGGGTAGTAACGATAATTGAATAAACGTCTCCGGATTATACCTCGCAATCGTACTTACCTGAGCCAGTGCCTTTTCGTGATATCCGTGTGACAGCATATTACGTAATACTGATCAGCTATCCAGACGATGAGAATAACGTAGAAGGCTGTTGTTCCATCGTTGAAAAATTCCGACATTATAGCCTCCATTCCTGCAACACAAAGCCGCCCTTGCTCTTCAACATCGATATCCCATCCACATCGAACGGGACGCATAACGCAATTGCGTTTGTTTATTTATAGGAAAATTTTATAAATTCTATTGCGTAACTCGAGACCAGTGTGGCATCCGAATATTCGCTCGGCCGGGGGCTTATCATGAATGGGCCATAATCCTGGAGTGCGGGGAAGCGAGCTATTTCCGGTAGCAATGAATACTCGAGTAGCGGCCAACTCGAAACTATGGTCCCGAAAATCACGCGTACCCTCACCCACCCACCCACCCCCCCCCCCCCCACGTGGTAGTGTCATCAATATTTTTCACTCGATCGAGAGTGAATCCGCAGAAGGACGCGCTCTACCGATTAATCGAATAGCGTTCGCGTGATCTAATCGATCCGCCATTTCGATATACTCGTAGCCATCGCGAATGGTGCTAAGCCCCAAATTTGTCCGGTCGAAATTTAATACCGACACGGATCATTATGCCAGGTTACGCGGCCCTAGCGAAACACTGGATTACAGCCATGATGGCTGCTCCCCACCGTTAACGATGTAACGGAAAATATCGAGTAACACAAGGGCCGATTATTATAAACGAAATTTTGCCGCAAAACGCCGTAAATTAATGATACGTTCGAGGAGCTATGATTCTGGGATAACTGGACCATTCGTTGTTCCGTTTGTCGGTGAGTCAACACGAACTTGCACGTCCGTTGTCATTTGCCTTGTGCAATCATTAATCAATGCTTAGCTAATGTGTGGTTATTGTTGTTTATGTTGTACCACTGCCATTTAATTCGTACTAATTTCCACTTCATTTGATAATTTACAAACGTAATACCCCAATTGTAGAGGCAGTGTGATGGGCTTTGTTTGATGTTTGATTAACGAGGCTTCGAACAGCACGCGACAAATATTTTTTCTCAGCCCTCTTGTGAAATGATCGTGCTGCCGGTTTCCGATATTGGAGTTTTATTGCTCTCTTGAGCTGAATTTTGCGAATTTTTCAGTTTTCTTTGCGCCAAAATGTTTGGAAGAGATTGTAGTAACAGAATACAAGAAGAAAAAAAAACGATAAAATTCGAGATCTTTCGATGGTTAGTCCCCTTGAGTCAACTCGACGATAACTTGGTTGTCCATATCTTCTGTATTAGTCGATGTAACTCAACCGAAAGAATTCTCATCGAAAGTTCTGATCAAATGATACTACCTAGATTTTTTTTTCCGATTTTTTTCTTCTACGGTTGAAAATTGGTAGGATTCATCGACCAGTGAATGGACGAAAGCTGATTGATATTTAAAATAAGTAAAGAGTATGAATTATTGATTTAGTCATTTCGCTACTCATTTATCAGTTCCTTCTATTTACTTCGAATATTTTTTTTTTCTACTATCAGAATAATATATTTTGTTAACTATAGCAATTGAAAAGTGTAAGTGTGAAACTTTTCATGCTATTCACACATAAACTTCAGTTTAACTTTAAGGCGTTTCGGGACACTTAACGAAATTCTACCATTTGGTTCAAATTTATACAGTAAATTCTTTGTCATATACTGAATGTACCCTCCAAATTTTAAATAGTTCATCTACACCGTTCTACAAAATTTACAATTGAAGAAACACTTTTTAATATACAGGGTGAGGCACATAAAGTGTTACAGAGCAATAGCACTCAAACTATTGATCATATCCAAAAGTGTTTCAGACAAAAGTTTCAGTGTTCGAGAAGGCCGTCATACTGGACCGCCCTATTTTTTTATCGGTGGAGGCGCTGAAGCTACGTCAAGGTCAACTCCACTGTTTTTAAATGGAATCATGTATTTTTTTTGCGATGACATTAATACCGACTTTAAGACGAATTCAGCGACCTACAACAAAAGGTCATTCTAGTCACGCAAAGTATGAAAATAGTCGAAAAATCGAAAAATATCGGAATAACCACTTTCAAAGGATCCACTAACCTTGGTTTGGGTCTACCTACAGAAGATGCTCGAAGTGATGACCCTCGACTTGCAAACACTTGTTTGATCGCTGTTTTCATTTCTTACGATACCAATGCTTCTTATCGGCAGCAAGTACGCATTTTCTGTTGACATATCAGTTAGTCACGCATTACCTTCTAATGTGAGTACAGCGAATCGCGAAAATGAACTTTTTATGGGGTTTTGGTCAAAGAACGCGTAATGGCGGTAGCACCTACCACGCCTGACGACATGAAAGAAAGAATACGCCGAGCATGTACCGAAATTACACCACAAATGTTGGCTGAAGTTAGACGGTTTTTTCATCAGCGAGTTAACAAGTGCTTACAAGTCGAGGGATATCACTTCGAGCATCTTCTGTAGGTAGACCCAAACCAAGGTTAGTGGATCCTTTGAAAGTGATTATTCCGATATTTTTCGACTATTTTCATACTTCGCGTGACTAGAATGACCTTGTGTCGTAGGTCGCTGAATTCGTCTTAAAATCGGTAATAATGTCATCGAAAAAAAAAATACATGGTTCCATTTAAAAAAGTGGAGTTGACCTTGACGTAGCTTCAGCGTCTCCACCGATAAGAAAATAGGGTGGTCCAGTATAACGGCCTTCTCGAACACTGAAACTTTTGTCTGAAACATTTTTGGATATGATCAATAGTTTGAGTTCTATTGCTCTGTAACACTTTATGTGCCTCACCCTGTACAATCGAAAAAACTTTAGTGTCTCATCATAACTCAATAATTATAGGAGCTGTTGGTCCAGCCGTTGACCTTCCAGAAATAGAGGCGTCATCGGAAATGCACAGTCGCCATTTTGACATCTATCGCTGTGAATAAATAATTCTGTATATCCAATTACGTGTATAATAAAACCCCTATTTTGTAATTCCCATTTATTTTATAGTATCGCTGAAAAAAAAATCCCAAAATATGCCTTTTTTTGGCCTCTAGAATTTTCTTAAGGCCTTAACCGTTCGTCCATTAATACCGTTATCTTACGAAAGCTTTCGTGTTTGACTAGGACCCCCCCCCTAAAAATGGTTCTGCTACAGGGAATAATTTACGAGCAAGTGTCGTACTCGCTTCAGGCTCGCGACCGCATATTTGCGAGTTTAATTTCATTTTCGAAGTCACGACGGGGAGGAAAGACGAAGAGGTGTGAGACGACAAAGTCGTGAGGCCAAAGGGTCACGTGAACGTAGCATTAATTCGTGAAATGAATTGCATCGATGGAGGATACATGAGGCTCGTGCCGACGGAATTGTGCTACAAGATAAATTGCCCCCTCGACCACATTCGATTCTACCCGTGATACATCCCCGTGTACGGGGGTAGCTCTCTAGCGTTCTCTACTAATGAATTGTAACGACTGTAGCAAATCGCGGGGGACTCGAAAAAGGAATAATAAAAACAGAGGACGAGAGAGGGAGCGGGGCAGGGGTGGGAGGGAGGGGGAGGGGGGGCGTGGGAAGAGGAGGGGGCGGGGGTGGCTCAGGTAAAGGGAGCGAAAAAACACACAAGCGTATGGTGCAGCAGGGCGTGCCCGACGGATCGGTACGTGAGTGTGAATTGCTCCCCTCTCCGGATCAACTGTATATCGCTAATCGAAATAAACGAGGGGCTGAAACTTTAATGCAAAGAATTACAACCGACCTCGTTTCGGCGCTACGGCTATTTTATCGATTTTTGCAAAAACAAACAAACAAACGAGAAGAAAGAAAAAAAAAAAAAAAAAGCACCGTGCGTGGATGAGAAAATATGGGAATTTTTGACTAAATAAAAATATGATCGTAAATAAAGAAACGAAATTTCAGGGGGCCTTCTGATATTATGATCTGGGAGTGTGAATCGTCTGCTCTGTTGGAGTTATTGATTTGGTAATTAAAAGTAATTACTGAATAGGATACACACTTTGAAGAAATAAACAGAATGATCATCGCAACGCGTCGGTGTGTTATTGATATCGTTTAAAGTTCATTTATGAAAAAATTTAAACGCGTTTATCTCAAAACTAAACTTTTCAAGTCGACCGGACTCATAACTCAAACAAATTTCAAACGATACACTTGAAATTTTGACTGTATATTTAGAATTACATTTTCGGAGGCACTACGTAGGATTTTTTTATTGTATTGCATAGTTCCTTTTTTTATAAACAATTTTCTGACGATTTTCTCATGGCATTTTATACTTTTTGTTTTAGAAATGCGCCATTTTGACAAAGAACAATATATCAAAAAAAATCCTACGTACTTCTAGAGCCATTCTTATATACAGGGTGTATCTCAACTACTAGTTTTCCGTTCGTGGGCATACAGGGTGTCTCTTTCCGAGCAAAACCCTTTTTTTAAAAATGTCGTGCGACAAAAATTGGCCGAGATATTCACGAGTAAAACTCGACGCGAGTAAACAATGGCACAGTAGTTTCGGCGTCGGAGCTATCGCCAGCGCGGGTTCGAAGCCACGTTCGGGCAGGTGAATTTTTTTCAATATTTTTTTTTTTCTTGTCGGATAATGACCACGATTAATTAATATGCAAGTGAATTTATTGTTAAATCATTTTTGTTTATAACATTGAAAGATACTTTTTTCAGTCTGCCAGATGCTACAACGATAAGAAACACATTTGGCATATCATTGCTACGAAGAAAAGATAGTCGGGTTGGTAAATTTCTCGCTATGATTATGATGAAACGTATTTAATTACGAATTAATTAAAAGGTTCACTTTTAAAGTAGCCAGGCGCTGGGACCGTGCACCAATCCGTTCGACGTACAACGATCAATCAGAAACAGAAAACGTTGGTCGAATTGGTAGGTTGCCTGCCGCAGAACGGGAATGTTCGGGTTCAAATTCACCTGCCCGAACGTGGCTTCGAACCCGCGCTGGCGATAGCTCCGACGCCGAAACTACTGTGCCATTGTTTACTCGCGTCGAGTTTTACTCGTGAATATCTCGGCCAATTTTTGTCGCACGACATTTTTAAAAAAAGGGTTTTGCTCGGAAAGAGACACCCTGTATGCCCACGAACGGAAAACTAGTAGTTGAGATACACCCTGTATAATCGAAAAAACTTTAGTGTCTCATTATAACTCAAAATTTATAGGAGCCGTTGATCCGGCCATTGATCTTCCAGAAATAAAGGCGTCATCGGAAAAATGCTGCACAGTCGCCATTTTGACATGTATCGCTGTGAAAAAAAAATCTTTTTTTATAGTCAATTACGTGTATAATAAAACCTCTATTTTGTAATTCCGATATATTTTATGGTTTCGCTGGAAAAAAATCACAAAATATGATTTTTTTCTTGCCTCTAGAGTGGCCTAAGGCCTTAATAACAATATTACTTTGTACTTAAACCTGTTGTTTTGGAAAAATCCTTCGGAAAAAGTAATTTTTCATTAACAAATAACTATAAAACAAAATAAAAAATTCCCGACACAACATTAAGGTAGTAGTTTTGCCAAAGAGCTTTTCTATGGATTTTTTATTTATTTTGAGGACTCATTCATGACACTATTAAATGATTACCTGCAAAATTTCAAGAGGATTCACCGTTCCGGTTTCGAGATATTGGCAATCAAAGATTTCATGGTTTTACTCGTGTTCTTATAGGGAGCAGTGGAAAATTTTACATTTCACGCAATAACTTCGAAACTTTTCTACAGATTTTTTTTTTTATTCACAATTACAGAGGAACGTATGACGAAGTGGGTAAAAAAAAAATCATGAATTTTGACCGTCTAGTTTCGGAGATATAGCGATTTAAATAAAGCAATGTCTAGCGACGCTAGCGCCACGAAGCGACTGGAGTAGACTAGAACTAGATTACAGTACTGTGTACATATCCTTATACGCAGAGTATCTACGCATTAATAGCCGGAATGGATAGTCTGATACGAAAGTGAGGGTTAGGTAAACATTTTATTAGACGTTTTCATCATAACTTCATAAGTTTTTACATCCTGATAATATGTACAACCTACATTTTAAGGATATTTCGCAATATTTCGAAGCTTTCGTGGATTCAGGGAAGAATAAACATTTCAACGTGATTGTGGCGAGACTACTACCTTAAAGGCAGGTTACCGTTCATGACGATGAAAAATTCTTTTTGGTTTTAAACTTAGCATAATCAATCTTGATGATATAAGATTTTCAGAATTTACGGCGCTTTAGTTCCATTCGTTTTGCAACAATTAACGTTTTGCAAAAGCTGTTTACTTAACTCAAGGTATTACTGGATGGTTTACAAACTTTAGGTATTACTGGATGAACCGTCGGGCAAAAAGTTAGTCCAAAATAGGCAAATCGTAAATTTACACGTCGAGATTATGTCGTGCATATTTAGCCTTACAAATAGCTAATTTAAGAATAAATTAACACTTAGAAATGTTAATTGTTCACTTTTAATAATAATTGAAGTCAAATTTGACGATATTGGCGTGTGCTTGACCGAGGTTTTGTCAGTGACTGTACATCCGTTTCAACTGTCCAACAACAAAAATTTCTTAATGTTCAAACTTAATTAATAAGTTCAAATCATCTTATTATTGTCAATAATTACCCAAAACCGCAATATATATTGAGTTTTCCAATGATTGCTATTAATTCATCGTTAAAAAAAGGCGATACTCCTCATTACTTTAATTAATTTCTCGACGATAACTCAGTCAATTTATTTGAAACTTAGCATAATCAATCGCTTGATCCTAAATCTTGATGATATAATATTAGATGAAGTAAAAAGTTCTGAGCGTTTTATCGCTTTATTTCAACGATGAAATTAACATAGTTAGGATTATCCGATGTAGATCAAATATGCGCCGTTTTGTTCGATAACTTTTGTCCATTTTGAAGACAATTGCATAATTCCGCGATTGAAGAAATCCTCGTCCCTATTGGTAAGAAAATTGACCATCTCATTTTCACAAGCCTCTCTTGAGGCCAGTTTTGTACCATCAAGAAAATTTTGCAAATACTTGAAAAGGTGATAATCGCTTGGTGCCAGGTCTGGACTATAAGGCGGGTGCGATAGAACCTCCCATCCAAGCTCTCGGAACTTCTGGCGCGTCGTTAAAGATGTGTGCGGCCTGGCGTTGTCTTGATGGAACACAACACCCTTCCTATTGGCCAATTCTGGCCGCTTCTGGTCGATTGCCTGCTTCAATCTGGTCAGTTGTTGACAGTAGAGGTCCGAATTGAGTGTTTGGCCCGATGGGAGCAGCTCATAGTGGATGATTCCCTTCCAATCCCACCAAACACACAGCAAAAGCTTCTTGGCTGTTAATCCGGGCTTGGCGATCGTTTGGGCCGGCTCACCACGATTGGACCACGATCTTTTTCGGCTGTTGTTCTCGTATGTGAACCATTTTTCATCGCCAGTCACCATCCGCTTCAAAAATGGGTCGATTTCGTTACGTTTCAGCAAAGAATCGCAGGCATCAATTCGGTCCAAAAGGTTCTTTTGCGTCAACTCGTGTGGCACCCATACATCGAGCTTCTTCTTGAGACCAGCCTTATGCAAATGGTTCCAAACGATTTTCTGGCTAATCTTCAGTTCCTGGGCAATGGAATAAGTGCTCAAATGCCGGTCCGACTCGACGATTTCCATGATTTTATCGACATTTTCGACGATTGGCCTACCAGAGCGTGCCTCATCTTCGACGTCCATATTACCAGAACGAAAACGTTGGAACCACCGCTTTGCTGTTGCATTCGATACTGTATTGGCTCCATAAACAGCACAATTTTTTTTGGCCGCCTGATCCGCCTTTTCACCTTGGTCGTAGTGATACTGAAGAATGTATCGAACTGTCCCTTTTTTTATCTCCATTTTGGAACGCTGTAATACACAACTGGCTTCACCAAACACAAAACTGTCAAAGAACTTTTTTTGAAGCGTAATGTCACCTTTAAATCGCCGTATAGTATGACCCGATGCGATGTATACATCGTGAGATATGGCTCACTAAAGACATCTAGCGGAAAACGCTCAGAACTTTTTACTTCACCCAATATTTTCAGAATTTACGGCGATTTAGTTCCATTCGTTTTGCAACAATTAACGTCTGCGGAAGATGTTTTCCCATAAGCGACCGTATTTAATTCTTATGTTTACAACTACCCAATTATTTAGTGAGAAATTCTAAAATAATTCGTGTATTATTATTCTATCAAGAACTATCATTCGTCAAATTTTCAAGAATTTTGGCGATTTTGAAATATCCATTCAGTAATACCTCAAAGTTTGGTACTTCTTGACCGCGCTCCCCTTATAATAATCCGGCTAATTTTGCGGTCGTAATTTTAATCCGGCAAAAAGGTCTGTAGAATAATAAAATCAAACTAAAGGAAAAAAAAATGTAATTTCCAGACGACAATACTGCCTCAAAAGTGTATTTCTGATTTGCAAAAAGAAAAACCAACCGAAAGATTGTTAACGGCAAGTGGATGAAGTGACATCTGGTTCAAATTGAGTGTGTAAAAAATTGTGGCCTTGTATCAACGAAAAGTTAATTACGATAAATTTTTATTGGCTGACAGCCAATAAAAATTTATGAAAAATACATTTCACATATCAGCGTTGAGTTTTCCGGATGTTACGGATTGAACGTGCGTTGAACTCAAACAGGCGTACATTATTCCATATACCAAAGTAAATGAACGAGCTCGAAGCAAAAGGGTGCGCCAAAGAGTAATTAGTTTCCTGTATCTACATGGAGAGCTGACTGAAAGGTTGCCCATCTTTAACTCAAATATACATATATATTTATACAATTTAGCTTTCGTATCTCGGTAAACGAAATTTATCAAGTGAGAAGCTTGTTCCAATGTACCATGGGTATAATGGATGAAAATAAATCCGGTCTTTAATGTCTTTCGGCTTTGTTCACTTGGAGTCATTGGATGGTCCGATCGGGAAAGTACAAAGGGCCAAAAATATTTCTTGAATATCTCACGATTTAGCTCGAGCCAATAAAAGGGGCTGAAAGGTGCGAGAGGCCAACCCCTCCCACCGTAGCGTTTAGAGGGAAGAAAAGCGCAGATGGAAAATTTGATGGGACGACTCGCCGAGTCCGCAGCTCCGGCTTAGCCGGCGTGAGCGAACGTTACCCAACTAGTATGCATTTAAACGGGTGCATTATCCGGTTGCACGCTGTTACCTTATAACCAACCACGAAAAACGAGGCTTCGCGAAAAGCTTTCGTTAACGGCCTTCCTCGAAGGACCCGAGGATTCATCATGATTATCCGAGTAAACGAACTCTCCACGACCATTGGCGTGCCTGGGGGGGGGTGTTGGGGTGGGCAGACCACCCCACCCACAGAAACATCGATGCAAAATAATTGAAGTAAAATAATCGATAAATTTTACTTAAATTTCATCCAGGCAGGCATAAAGAAATAATTTTATGCGTTACACCACCTTGGCGCTCGGATAAATAAATATAAAAATTGAAAAAGAAATTCACGCGACTATTTACCACAATATCTAATGTATAAAGTTTACCAGGTGTACAAGTATGAAATGCGGATTTTTTCTAAAAAAAAAACACGTTAAATTCGGAAGAATGATAAAAAGTGCTTGATTCAAAGTATGCTCCATCGCTTGTTATACATTTTTCCCATTTTTCGGGCAATTTGTGAATACCACGCCAGTAAAAAATCTTCCCCTTTTGCTGCGAACCATTAATCGAGCCATTTTTTTCACATCTTCGTACGAACCAAAGCGCTGCTCAGCAAGTGCGTGACCAATCGATGCAAACAAGTGGTAATCGGAAGGAGCCAAGTCTGGTGAGTAAGCCGCATGGGGTAGAACTTCCCAGCTGAGTGCTTCCAACGTGTCGCGAACCGGTTTTGCCGTATGTGATGGAGCATTGTCATGAAGAAAAATGACTTTGTGTTGCCTCTTTCGATATTCTGGCCTTTTTTTCAAGCAGCGAACGGTTCAAATCGGTCAATTGTTCTTGGTAACGTTTAGTATTAACCGTTTCGCCAGGTTTTAACAGCTCATAATAGACCACGTCCCTCTGGTCCGACCAAACACAGTGCATCGTCTTTCTGCCAAAGCGATTCGGTCTTCCGGTCGATGTGGATGGTGCGCTTGGGTCTACCCATAATTTTTTGCGCTTGGGATTCTCAAAATAAATCCACTTTTCATCCCCTGTAACTATACGATGCAAAAACTACTTCCTTTTGTACCGAGCGAGCAAAATGTCACATGTGTTTTTGCGCTTTTCCATTTGCCTGTCGTTCAACTCGTGTGGTACCCATCTACCGGTCTTCTGAATCTTTCCCATCTCTCGTAGCCGATTGGAAACAGCTTGTTGACTAACGCCCAATTGCTCGGCGAGTTGTTTTTGTGTTTGCGAATCATCTTCGTCCAACAATGCTTGCAATTCCACATCTTCGTATTTTTTTGGCGGTTTTCCATGTTCCTTGTCTGCAACATCGAAGTCACCACTTTTGAAACGCCGAAACCATCGTTCACACGTATCTTGCGATGGAGCATGTTCACCATAAGCTTCTCGAAGTAATCGGTATGATTCAGCAGCAGTTTTCTTCAAATGAAAACAAAAAATTAATGCTGTCCGCGAATGCTCTTTGTTCGGTATAAATTTCGACATATTGAACACAACAACACAACACTATGCACACACTTTTCCAATTTATCACTCGTGCGCGTCTGACACTTGTTGATGACACAACAAAATGGCGCAGTGTCAAATCTTTATAGCACAAACTGCATTGGTGCACCATCTGTTGTCTGAAATCCGTATTTCATACTTGTACACCTGGTCATATCTGTCTGTTCGTATTCTATGCGTTCGCGCATCGTTCATCCGATTGAGTTGAAACTTTGCAGAGTTGTTGTTGGCACTTGCGTGAACGTTTCTGCCATAGTACCATCAACGTACAACAGGTGGCGCGCGAGTCGTATCGGATATATGTAATAAAAGCGAAGAAACGAGTAATAAAAATACAGTCACGAAAATAGGAAAAAAAAAAAAGCCCTGAGTCGCTTTGGTCGATGGCCTTGGGCCATACCCGATATATATGTGTACCATAGAAAATTAATTTTACGGTTATTATTATTATTATTATATAAAAAATGTATTATTCGATTTTATTTTCCTCAGTTTGTATTGGGAAAAATTTACCTACCCCCGGTGGTTAGGCTCGATGTTCATCTAGATAGTTATCTACATTTATTCATTTTTTTCTATTATCTTCTACACACACAAAACAGTTCCATGACTGACTGACTGACATATAGACAACGCACAGCCTAAACCGCTGAAGATAGAAAAATGAAGTTCGGAAGATATGTTCCTTCGAAGGTGTAGAGGTGCACTGAGAAAGGTTTTTTCGAAAATCAACTCCAAACGGAGTGTAAAAGTTTGTACGGAATATTGTATTCCTTGCATGTATCAACTTGAAACTTCGTATAAATATTCTTCAAAACAAATAATACGGCGTATTTAAGGATTTTTTTAAACAGCCCCTAATTAGGGATGCAATGTGGTGTTTAAGTTTGTATGGAAAAGTCGCTTTGCCTGCATTTTATATCAATGAATTTCGGAAGATACGTTCCTTGAGGGGCCAGTCCACTTTGAAAATTTCAAAAAATCGATTTTTTTTTTACTGTTTTCGAAAGTACATAATTCAGAAATATTGTGTCAATATTGCCTATTGAGTTTAGGTAAGAGTTTTTCATAGTATAAACTTCAAACGCGTTTTTCTCGAAACAACGTTTTCAAAATCTAGCTCCATCGTATCTCTAAAACTAATAAACCGATTCTCTTGAAATTTGAACCACATATTGTAAACATGATTCGCAACAAGATGACCCTCGATGGTTTTAAAATTTTGATTTTTACTCTTTTTTTTTTTGCGAAAAGCTGCGAAAAAAACGCGTTTTTTTTTACTTTTTTCGTTTTTCATCTGCCATTTTTTTATTTTTTGATAAAACTTTATATCCGAGGGTCATTTTGTAGCTGGTGTCATACTGAATCTAATGGACTTTGATTTTTTTGTTTCAGACAAGCCGTTGCCGAGTTGTGATGGAGCTACCTAGCCCACCTATTTTTGAGGCGTTGCGTTAAACTATAGTTTTTGTACTTCAAAATGAATAAAAATGAATTTAAAAATTTTTTTAAATGTATTTCAAGGCTTTATTTATCAAGCCCAACAACTTTTATATTCATATCTTTTATAAAATCCTCAAAAAAAAAGCGCGAAAATAGCCTTTTTTTCGTGGCTCCAAAATGGACTGGCCCCTTAAAGGGCATAGAGATGCACTAAAAAGGATTAGCTTCTCGCATGGTCAACTATATATAGGCTGTTTGAGATCATCGAATGTCTGAAACTTGAATGTGCTTACCGAAAACCATAAATCATACGATGTTTTCTACACAACTATATTGCAAAGCCTGTTCTGTAGACGACAATGACATCGCACGAAGGTTGGCACTTTTATACCACTATTTCATTAATTATCAACCCTTAGCTCAGCCAGTCAGTCTACCATCGTGCCTGAGAAATATAACACTCTACCGTTTTTCTTTATTTCTTACTTTCTTTTCTCTCTTTGTTTATCTCTTGTCTGGAACAAATCTTAAAGTCCACAAGGACGAAGTCGCGGTCAAAAGCTAGTGTAGAATAATTATTTCTTAGTTTAAAAATATATATTCCTCCGTAAAGCCTGATAATTGAATCAAAAGATGGAATAAAAATTGCCGAGACACGTAACCAGGTTTTTCGGACTTTTGCAACGAGCTTCAAGGCAATCGCAGCGGAAAAACCGCGGTAGGTCAATCACCGATAATTTGATGCTTTTTGGCATAATTGCGTCGATAGCATAGCAAGCTGAGCAAGCTGGATCGACTTTACGGGCTATCGGGCGCAGGGAATTTTGCAGCCGGATGGCAACGTGCGAAAATTATGTGCGCCAGGAGAGTGCGGCTTCGTGGATGCTCGCTCAACCAAAATGACGCGGACAATAATTTTCTCGTCTATGGAATGCCAACTATGAATACGCGTTAGCGTGTTCGTGGGCTTGATTGAAAGCACTGTAAACTAGTTATACAACGTATGGGGGGGGGCAGAGGATTCGAAAAGGGGATGTCGACAGGGGCGCGAGGACGTGCCGTTTGCTGATGCCTTTTCACCTTTGATCCGTTATAGCGCGGATCGCGTGTCCGTATATTCGTCATGAATTTATCAACCGTGGGACGAGACGAAGCTTCTCTCATTTACCACGTGTATTCATTATTTTGGATCCGCCCTGGACGCCAAAAAATTCGGCACGTTCGGAACATCAGTTGGAAAGAGGAGGTTGCAGGGATAGCAAATCGTAGAGTGGCCTAAGGCCTTAAAAATCCTTACCAGGTGTAGAAGTATGAAACCGGAATTTCCCTAGGTGCTAGCCATCAGTTCAGGGACCGTAAGACCGCTTCTGCAGTGCCATCATCTCCCTCTAACAGCTGACGAAGATTTTCAACACAGAACAACCCAAGTTCCCTACACCGGTATATTTTTCTATAACCTTAAACATGTCGAGTTTTCTGCCTACGAACTACGATTTGCGGACAGGATTGGTTTTTTGTTATCATTTGAAGAAAACTGCTGCAGAATCGCATCGAATGCTTGTCGAAGCTTACGGTGAACATGCTCTTGGTAAAACACAGTGTTTCGAGTGATTCAAAAAATTCGAAAGTGGTGACTCTGACGTGAGAAACGAAGAGCGTGGGAAACCACCGAAAAAGTTCGCAGACAACGAATTGCAAGCCTTATTGGATGAAGATGATACTCAAAGTCAACAAGAACTCGCGGATCAATTGAATGTGACGCGGAAAGCCGTCTCCATTCGTTTGAAAGCCATGGGAAAGATTCAGAAAGTGGAAAAATGGGTTCCGCATGAACTGAATGAAAGACATCAAGAAAATCGAAAAACCACTTGTGAAATGCTGCTCGACAGATACAAAAGAAAGTCATTTCTCCATCGAATCGTGACAGGTGATGAAAAATGGATATATTTTGAGAATTCTAAGCGTCGGAAATCATGGGTGAATCCAGGCGAACCATCGACATCCACTGCAAGACCAAATTGCTTTGGAAAGAAGACAATGCTCTGTGTTCGGTGGGATCGGAAGGGTGTAATCTATTATGAGCTGTTAAAACCTAGTGAAACCGTTAACACTGATCGCTACCGACAACAAATGATCGATTTAAATCGAGCATTGCGTGAAAAACGACCGGAATATGGAAAAAGGCAACACGAAGTCATTTTGCTCCATGACAATGCTCCATCACACACAGCAAAACGGGTCAGGGAAACGATCGAGGCGTTCAGTTGGGAAATACTAGCGCATGCGGCTTATTCTCCAGATTTGGCTCCGTCCGATTATCATCTATTCGTATCAATGGGACACGCTCTCGCTAAACAACGCTTCAATTCGTATGAAAATGTACGAAAATGGCTCGACAACTGGTTCGCTTCAAAAGAAGAACTGTGTTTTTTTTGGCGTGGCATTCATAAACTGCCGGAGAGGTGGGAAAAATGTATAAATAGCAATGGAGATTATTTTGAATAAAATATTTTTTATCATTTTCAAACAACAGACGTGTAATTTTTACAAAAAAAAATCCGGTTTCATACTTCTACACCGTAAATGTCATGAAATTTCAGTTCTGGTCAAAATTAGACACCCTGACAAATGTAAAACGTTTTGTTCCTTTCCAAAAGAAAGAAAATATCAAAATTGCTTATTTTTTCATCGTCTACGTGTATTTCCGCCCTAAGCTCATGACAAGCAACGTTCCGATAACCTGCTGTTATCAAAGTAACGCCAATAGCAGACGGGATCACCGAGACTGGTAAGTTACCAAAAGCTGCTCTCTTCACTGCCCATCTAATTGGGATGAAGAGGAACCGCATTCGTTGTCACGTAATGTTGTTGAAGGCAATGTTGTTGTCAACCCGATCAACTCGTTTACAGCGCCGCCAAGTGAAGTCCTACCGCTTGGCAAAGTGGCCCGTTCGGACATCCATCAATGTTCGGGTAAATCGGAGTGCGGATGATGGATGGGACACGTCAGCCCGCGTAAGGTCCATCATCCACCAAAGCGGAGATGAGCGAAGCTCATCTAGGAAAAAGCAACCAATCAACCTCTGAATTCATGTCCAGCTGAGCGGAGCGATTTTATTGGCTGTTTTTTTCCCCCTAGCTCCGCTCATCTCCACTTTGGTGGATGATGGCCCTAACAGATGCTCTCAATCTCCTGAAGGCTGCAATTCTCCGAGTTCTCCACACCCTTCCGTATGGCGCGTTTCATTCAGTTTTGAACTATCCCAACCCGTGCGGAAAATTGGCAGGGAATCCCAAATACAATTCAGGGCCTTCAAGGGATTAGTTGTGGATTCCGTAGTGGGGTTTTCCGTAAAAGAGCCGGACCGGGCCCCTACTAGGGAATGGTAGGGTAGATAGGTTGACTAAAACTATGATCTAAGTACGGAGACCAAGTAAGGGCCGTTAAGGAGTGTAGTTGTAGATTCCCTAGTAGCGATTTCCCCAATACTACTAGACTTTGCTATTATAGGGACAAATCAGTATAAATTGCTTGGCTAAAGTATTTGTGGCATAGTAATTATCGAGATCGATTAAATATAATAATTTAACTATAAGTTTAGTAGACGAGCTGTGATGCCTTGAACCAAACACGCATGCGGTTCGTTCATCGGAACAACGCGGGATCAAATGTGTCAAAATATGCGACAGAATTCTAAGCCTCAAATGTATTGAAATAACACACTTCTTTTTCACAGTGCACACACACGCACGTACGTATATGGCTGCAATAATTTTTATGAGGCACCGTTGAGGCAATTTTAAAGGCCCTGATTATTTTGCCTTCAATGGCCCTCGGTAGCAAAGTGTGACCGGCCCTTGATGGCCTATGTGAGGCTTCTAGACTAGAGCCATATTTAAGTTAGGGAAAATTAAGATGGGCCCAATCATGGCCCGAACTCAATTTCCGCACGGGTAGTCTGGAAGCCTCATATGGGCCATCAGTGGACGGTCACACTTTGCTACCGAGGGCCATTGAAGGCAAACTACCGAGGGTCTTCCTACTTCCTAGGGTCTTCCAACTACCTTTGCTACCGAGGGCCTTCAATGGCCCTCGGTAGCAAACTGTAACCAGCCACTGATGGCCCTTGTAAGGCTTCCAGACTAGGGCCTTAAGGCTTTAAGCCACTCTAGGATTTTCCAAAAATCGATTTTTTTGTTTGTTAAAAATGTACCTTAGTACCTATAAAATGATATTCCAAAAGATTATGGGTGTGAAAAATCTCTAAGTACTCGATTTTCAAATTCTAGCGCAACCCCTCTTGATTCATGTCGTGACTTTCTACTAACTTTAAACGCGTTTGTCTCGAAACTACATTTTTCAAGTCGGCCGGACTTATAACTCAAATTTCAACCGATCCACTTGAAATTTCCACTGTATATTCAGAATTAGGATTTTTTAAATCCTAATTCTAATCCTAATCCTAATCCGTAGGATTTTTTAAATTATATTTCATAGTTCTTTTTTTATAAACAATTTTTTGACGATTTTTTCATGGCATTTTATACTTTTTGTTTTAGAAATACGCCATTTTGACAAAAAAAAACAATATATCAAAAAAATCCTACGTACTTCTATAGCTTTTTCTTATATATGATCGAAAAAACTTTAGTGCCTCATAATAACTAAAAAATTACAGGAGCCGTTGGTCCGGCCGTTGACCTTCCAGAAATAAAGGCGTCATCGGAAAAATGCTGCACAGTCGTCATTTTGACATGTATCGATGTGAAAAAATAATTTTGTACAGTCAATTACGTGTACAACAATACCCCTATTTTCACATGCCTGTGAAATGAGGAGGTTTTTTAGTGGGTGCCAGCCCCACATACCAGGGAACACGACTATTCCCTGGTGAATATGACTAGCCCCTGACGATGCGTCAGGCATTTTTCCCCTCAAAAAAAAAAAAATACCCCTATTTTGTAATTCCGATTTATTTTATGGTTTCGCTGAAAAAAAAATCACAAAATATATCCTTTTTTTACCTCTAGAGTGGCCTAAGGCCTTAATAAAGTTAGTGAAAATTAACGCAGTAGTCTCGCCACAGTCACGTCGAAAAATTTATTCTCCGCTCAATCGATGAAAGCTTCGAAGTATCGCGAAATATTCTTATAATGTAGGTTGTACATCTTATCGGGATGTAAAAACGTATAAAGTAATGATGAAAACGCCTAATATAATGTTTACCTAAGCCTCACTTTTGTATCAGACTATCCATTCCGGCTACTAATAGGTAGATACTCTGCGTATACGGATACGCACGCACTACTGTAATCTAATTCTAGTCTGCTCCAGTCACTTCGTGGCGCTAGCGTCGCTAGACGTTGCTTCATTTGAATCGCTATATCTGTGAAACTATACGTTCAAAATTCATGATTTTTTTTTTACCCGCTTCGTCATATGTTCCTCTGTAATCGAGAATTTTTTTTTATCTGTAGAAAAGTTTCGAAGTTATTGCGTGAAATTTTCCACTGCTCCCCATAAGAACACGTGTAAAACCATGAGATCTTTGATTGCCAATATCTGGAAAACGGAACGGTGAATCCTTTTGAAATTTTGCAAGTAACGTGTTTTTCTCGAAACGATATTTTCTCACTTTGCGGAAATCATAACTCAAAAACTAATTGATGGATCATTTTCAAATTTGTAACACGTTTACATAATATTGGGAGTACAAATTAATTCGGTCCGTTTTCAAGAGATGGCTCTGGCTGTTATGAATGTTTCATAGTGACAGCTGATTTCGGTGGTTTCAGAGAGATTAGACATCTGTCAATAACATTCAGTTTATATCGCTTTGAGTTCCATTAAAAACCTTGTTTTTTACTGTGTTGAATATGTCAAATTTGCGTTAACTAAGCAGCATTTGCGGGAAGTTTTACTTTTCTGCTTTAATTGGAAGAAAAGTGCAGCTGAAGCGCATCGAATGCTTGTTGAAGTTTATGGTGATGATGCTCCAACTGATAAATCATGTAGGGAATGGTTTCGACGCTTTAAGAACGGTGATTTCAGCGTTGAAGACAAGCCTCGCCCTGGACAGCCAAATGAGCCAATGAGCTGCTACAACCTGGCGATTCCATTACGGGCGATCGGTATAGACTACAATTGATTCGTTTGAGCCGTGCATTACGAGAAAAACGGCCGGAATACGAGCAAAGACATGACAAAATTATTCTTCCGCATGACAACGCTCGGCCTCGTGTCGCAAAAGACGTAAAAAAATATTTGGAAACGCTCAAATGGGATATTTTACCGCACCCGCCGTATTCTCCGGACATTGCTCCTTCTGATTATTGGTTGTTCCGACGGATGCAGCAGGATTTAGCAGGTCACCGCTTCACTTCTTTCGCAGAAATCGAAAATTGGCTCAAAACTTGGATCGCCTCAAAAGACGAGACTTTTTGTTCGAGATGGAATTCTAAAATTGCCTGAGAGGTGGGAAAAAGTAGTAGCCAGCGTTGGACAATACTTTGATTAATCTATTCATACCTTTTATTTTGAAATAAATGAATTTTTTATCACGAAAAAACGGACCGAATTAATTTGTACTCCCAATATAATTTATTGAAACATGAACCTAAAGTTGGAAACATTAGATCGTTTAAAACATATTTATTATTGCAAAATGCCGAGAAAAAAAATGCTAAAAATCGATCTTTTTTTTTTCAAACACGTTCCAACATTCAATTTTCGATTTTTTGTTCCAAATTTAGGTTCATATTCGTAAAAAAAACATCTCAAGAATGTATAAAAATTTGTTTGACTATTTCAGATGCGAATTGAGGAGGATGAGGACACGCCAAGGGACACAGCGGATTACACCTTAATTAATGCATAAAATAACTTGAAAAAATTACCAGAGATGTATGAAAATATGAATAAATTATTGTCAGAGTTGCGGAAATTTCCGTTTTTTTTTTAACAATAAAAAAAAATAAAAAAAATCATCTAATTTTCGGACTCCTAAAGTGGTTGCCTTAATAGTGTCCTGAATGAGTCCTCAAAATAAAAAAAAAACATATAGAAAAACTATCTTAAGATGGGCCCGACCAAAGCCCGAACTCAATTTCCGCACGGGATGTAGAAATCGTTCAATCAATCCCCGAAGAAACGGCTGCGTAAGAATGCTCAAGCCCAGTAGGATGGCAAGCAGTATCATTTTTGTGCGTGGTGGTGGGCGCGATGCGCGCCCGAATAATGGTTAGGGGTTGGATGTTTGCGTCGAGCAAAAAAGCCCGGAAGTTTGCTACTTCTCCCGAGCTGTCTACTTTCTTCCGGGATCAACTGGTGGTTCGGCAGCCGCGCACCCGGAACACAGCCGACAACAGGTGTCGATCAACGCAAGAGGCTACGAGAATGTGAGCGGAAGAAAAAACGACGAGGGGGTACCCGATGAATGAATCAAGGGCGTAACGCCCATTGTATAACTGTATTCAGTGCAGTGCGACGATCAATGAAGATCGCGAGGGCATGAATCGCTGAATTCTCAAACGCACGAAGGCTCTTTCAGCTACGCACCACAGCACGAGACTAATTCAATGAAGACCGTAATGACAGTAGGCTTTCGTATTCCTGAAATGACATACTTCCAAAAAGCCATAACCCAGAAATGTTATATTCTCGAAACGTCGCCATACCAAAAATGACATTTGCGTCTGGATAGACTTTTTTATCGACAAATGGCACTAATAACGTATTCCAATTGAATGAAAAAGATCGTCGGCTAAATCTATCCAGACGTTAAGGCAGTAGTCTGGTCTAGAAATTTGACAAAATCTTTTTTTTTTTTTCATTTTATTATTCCTTAGACCTTTCTTAATACGCTCGTGAAAACTGTTTATTGATATTTCAAAAATTAGCAGAGTAATAGAAATTATAAGCAAGCCGCGCGCTTCAGGTAGCGCTGTCGGGAAGCAACTTTGAACGCGTTTATCTCAGAACTATGTTTTTCAAATCGGCGCCCACGATATCTCGATAACTAATTGACCGATCGAGCTCAAATTTTGCACATACCTTCGGTAGCCTCTTTCTGAGGACTGGTAGCAGAATTGAGTCGAACAATAATTTTGCCCACATTTTATAACTCGTCGAATACCCGAAAATGTATGAAATATCGTTAATCAAAGTTTAACAGGCCGCCATTTTGTAACAAAATTTTTTTAAGTACTAATTCTGCTACCAGTGCTCAGAATACTCATACAGATTGAGAATATATATATATTTTTTTTTTCAGATGCATACAACATCACCCAGAGTGGGCGCCGATTGAGGCGGTTTTCGGCGGACCATGTTGTAAAAAAATAAAAAACTACATGAAAATATTAAAAATATATATATTTTTTTTAATGTAGATACATTCTCAAAGGAACAATAAATACATATGTAAAATTTCATCAAGACAACTTCAACGGTTTAAAAGTTATTCCAACCCAAAAATGACGTCAAAAGTCTCGCTCTAGACCAGACTACTGCCTTAAAGGAGGAAATACATGTAGTGACATATACAATGGAATTTTTTTGTAAGTAAAATGTCAGTCAACATCTCAAAAATCAGCCATGGAATCGCTGATTAGCCGGTAGTCCATGAAATCATTGAGTTTTCGTAGTGCGAAACTTTAAGGAGTTTCGGGACAATTAACGAAATGCTACCATTTGATTCAAATTTATACAGTAAATTCTTTGACATATACTGGTTGTACCCTCCAAATATTAAATCGATCGTCTACACCGTTTCAATTTATTACAATTGATAAATAAAAATAAAATTTACAATTGAAGAAACACTTCTTAAGGCAGGCAACCGCTTTAGATGCTTCAAGAATCAATTTTTTTTTTAATTTCATAAATCGTTAGCAAAATATCTTAAGAATACACCCTGAAATTTTCAAAACGATATTCGGATTCCTTCTAACGGTATGTATATAAATGATGAAGCCTCTCCGCTCGACTCCCAAGCGCGCTCAGGTATCCACGAGCGCTCAGTTTGTTTGTTTGGGTTTGTTTGGGTTTTCGTAACCAAAACAAACCCAAACTCGACCGTTTGGCGATTAGCTCCAAAACATCTCCATTCTGGGTACAAAATAATCGAGGTAGCGGCATTTCTTGCTGCTATTTTATTCAATGAAGGAAATTCAGCCCTACTCATGGTTATGAATGAACTACAAATCGTAGTTGGCAGGCAGAGCTACGGATATGCCGAGCAAATAGATCAGATGCGCGTGGCTCGGCAAAATAGAAAAAGTTTATTAGAGACAAAAGAAGCTCGAAAAGTTCGTAAAGAGGAAATGCAAGCTTCAAATGAGTTGCATGAGGAAGAAGGAAGACTGCTGTATGCTGCTGGAATGGCTGATTAATGGGTAAGATACTTTATTATTTGATTAAACACATTTGACTTTGAGTTTTTCGTTTGTGAAACTTTAAACGTGTTTTTCTCGAAACGACATTTTTTTCAATTTGCGGGAATCATAACTCAAAAACTAATTGATGGATCATCTTCAAATTTGGAAGACGTTTACATTATATAATTTATTAAAACATGAACCTAAAGTTGGAACGATTAGATTGTTTAAAACATTTATTATTGCAAAATGCCGGGAAAAAAATATTTAAAATCGATCATTTTTTTCAAACACGTTCCAACATTCGATTCTCGATTTTTTTTTTCAAAATTTAGGTTCATGTTCTTAAAAAACATCTCAAGAATGTATAAAAATTTGTTGGACTATTTCAGATGCGAATTACGAGCTGCACAATTCCCGCAAATCGACAACAACGATGAGGACGGAAATATCCGTTATTTTTTCACAATAAAAAAAATCCAAAAAATCATCTAATTTTCGGTCTCCTAAAGCGGTTGCCCGCCTTAATTCACAATGACAGAGGAACACATGATGAAGTGGGTAAAAAAAAATCATGAATTTTGACCGTCTAGTTACAGAGATATAGCGATTTAAGTGAAGCAATGTCTAGTGACGCTAGCGCCACGAAGCGACTGAAGCAGACTAGAACTAAATTACAGTACTGCGTGTATATCCGTATACGCAGAGTATCTACGTATTAGTAGCCGGAATGGATAGTCTGATACAAAAGTGAGGCTTGGGTAAACATTATATTAGGCGTTTTGATCATTAATTTATAAGTTTTTACATACCTATACGATGTACAACCTACATTATAAGGATATTTCGCAATATTTCAAAGCGTTCGTCGAATGAGCAGAGAACAAACTTTTCACCGTGACTGTGGCGAGACTACTACCTTAAACAGTTTAATTATATTAGGTGTAGTAAAAAGAAATCCATTATTTTTGCAATATATGGCTTTAGTAATCTGTATCTCGCGTTGTATAAGTGCGATCGGATTACGCTAGATGGCGTTAGAAAGATAAGAGTTCGTACTAAAATAAACATCTCAGACAGTTTTGTGATTGCTTGACTAAATATTTTTTGAGCGCGCGTCAAAGATGGCCACCAGCAAAGTGAAAATACGCCATATTTTACAGTTTTTCTTCGATAAAGGCGAAAACGTGAGCCAGGCAGCTGAAAATGTGAATAGTGTTTATGGTCCTGATACTGTAACAACCAATCACGCGCAATTTTGATTTCGTCGATTCCGTTCCGGTAATTTTGATGTCAAAGATGCACCACGCTCTGGAAGGCCAATTGTCGAAAATGTCGATAAAATAATGGAAATCGTCGAGTCCGATCGTCATGTAAGCACTGTTTCGATTACCCAGGAGCTAAACATTGCACAAAAAACCGTTTGGAACCACTTGAATAAGGCTGGATACAAAAAGAAGCTCGATGTATGGGTGCCACACGAGTTAACGCAAAAAAACCTCATGGACCGAATTTCCATCTGCGAATTGCTGCTGAATCGCAACAAAATCGACCCATTTCTGAAGCGGATGGTGACCGGTGATGAAAAGTGGGCCACTTACGACAACGGCAAGCGAAAACGGTCGTGGTCGAATCGCTGTGAGCCGGCGCAAGCGGTAGCCAAGCCAGGATTGACGGTCAGGAAGGATTTTACTGTGTGTTTGGTGGGATTGGCAGGGAATTATCTACTATGAGCTGCTCCCCTACGGCCAAACTCTTAATTCGGACCTGTACTGTCAACAATTGGACCGTCTGAAGGAAGCAATCGCCCAGATGCGGCCAGCTTTGGCCAATAGGAGAGGAGTTGTGTTCCATCAGGACAACGCCAGACCACACACATCGATATTGACTCGCCAGAAGCTCCGGGAGCTTGGTTGGGAGGTTCTTATGCATCCACCTTATAGTCCGGATCTGGCACCAAGTGATTACCACCTGTTCCTTTCTACGGCGAAAGATTTTGCTGGTGAAAAATTCGCCTCGAGAGAAGCTTGTGAAAATCGACTGTCCCAGTTTTTTTCCAATAGGAACGAGGGTTTGTATGAGAAAGGCATAATGAAATTACCTTCAAAGTGGCAACAAGTTATCGATCAAAACGGTGCATATTAGACCTAAGTCGGATCATTCTAACTATGCCAAATAAAGCCTTCAATTTCATGCAAAAATAATGGATTTCTTTTTACTACACCTTATATAATAAAATGTACCTATAATTTCATAAATGTAAAACGTTTTGTTCCTTTCCAAAAAAAGAAGCTCATTATTTGCTATTTTTTGGTAGTCTACAGGTCGGAAAATGAAAATTTTGTCGCGCATTAAGAGGGCAACTTGATGCGCGACAAATTTTTCCGTATCGTGACATTTCGGAAACGCATATTTGGTTTACGACTTTCCGGAACTATGTCATGTCTGGATTGTGACAGGCTAGCCATAGTGATCGCTCCGTAAATCTTCACCGAGCATAAAATGATTGGATCACGTGCTAGAAGAGTAGATTCTTGATTCGCGTTCAATGATTTTGCATGCTCGGCCGCGTATCACGTATGGGAAAAAGGGAGGAGGGGGCTGGGATAGTCGCTGGAGCAAACGCGACTGAGGGACGCCTGGACCACGGAGTTGCGAAGGCGTGGGGGCCGTCGTCAAAATGGTAATGTTCCGGAGTGCTAACGGTCCAAGTGGCAGATCGGTTAAATGAACTCCAAAACCTTTCCGAGTGTACGAGCCAGACGACGAGCTTGCCCAACTGTTGCGCCTCTATCACAAATTTATGCAAAATCCCCGGGTTAACGCTTCGGAACTCCCTTCGACTCGCTTTCGCGCAATCACGTCGGGATTTCGTAGCAATCCCGGGGAAAAAAAAAAAAACACCGATTCGGTAAAGGACTGTTCAATATTTCATGACAGAGGGAAGCAGCCTCGAAATAATTCAATTTGACACCCCTTTTTCTCTCTCTCTCTCTCTCTCTCTCTCCCTCTCTGACTCTTTGATCGATGTATGGAGTTTGTTTTTTTTTTTTAATCGTCGAACGAACACGATAGGGTTGAGCATGTTGAGCAAGTTTGGAATTATCGCCCTGTAATTCCTTAAGGGGAGAACACCCTTCAGAATTTTCAAAAAATCGATTTTTTTACATATTTTGAAACTATAATATATTAAGAAGATACTGTTGAAAGAAAAAATCGAAATATGAAATATTTACGGAGTTACAGCTCATAGTGGAGAGCGCCGAGACCGCATACCGCATCCAGAGCTTGAAGATGTTACTCCGTTACTTGGTGAAGAGATGAAGCAGCATCTCTTACCAATTTACAAAGATTTGTCGAGGGAAGATTTACTCGAAAGATGCTCGGGTGGACATACCCAAAACTCGAACGAGAGTTTCAACGCGACAGTTTGGCGATTAGCTCCAAAACACCTCCATTCTGGGCTCAAAATCGTTAAAATCGCAGCCTATATTGCTGCTGGGGTGTTTAAGGGGCCAGTCCACTTTGAAAATTTCAAAAAACCGATTTTTTTTTTTTTACTGTTTTCGAAAGTACATACATTCAGAAATATTGTGTCAAAATTTTATGAAAATCCGAGCTCTCTAAGTATTTTTTTTTTACCTGAACGTCAGGACCTCATTTCGTCTACCTGAGCGATGATGAGCGTGTTCGCTCTGCAAACCGCCGCAGTTCTGAGTGCTGAAAAGAGGCCAGAACCAAACGAAAGCAAGCAAGACTTGAAGAAATCGACGATGATGAGCAATCAGAAGGGATTTTGTACGGTGCAGGAATTGCTGATTGAGTTGAGGTAAGAATTTTTCATAGTATAAACTTCAGACGCGTTTTTCTCGAAACAACGTTTTCAAAATCTAGCTCCATCGTATCTCTAAAACTAATAAACCGATTCTCTTGAAATTTGAACCACATATTGTAAACATGATTCGCAACAAGATGACCCTCGATGGTTTTAAAATTTTGATTTTTACTCTTTTGTTTTCCGAAAAACTGCGAAAAAACGCGTTTTTTTTTACTTTTTTCGTTTTTCATCTGCCATTTTTTTTATTTTTTGATAAAACTTTATATCCGAGGGTCATTTTGTAGCTGGTGTCATACTGAATCTAATGGAGTTTGATTTTTTTGTTTCAGACAAGCCGTTGCCGAGTTGTGATGGAGCTACCTAGCCCACCTATTTTTGAGGCGTTACGTTAAACTATAGTTTTTGTATTTAAAAATGAATAAAAATGAATTAAACATTTTTTTTTATGTATTTCAAGACTTTATTTATCAAGCCCAACAACTTTTATATTCATATCTTTTATAAAATTCTCAAAAAAAAATCGCGAAAATAGCCTTTTTTTCGTGGCTCCAAAGTGGACTGGCCCCTTAATGAAGGCTATTCCTCCATTCTAAGAATTATGAATGCGTTGGACATAATTGTTGGGACGTACGCCAGAGTTTTCGCCGAAAACTCCGACGAGGCACGGATAGCAGAGGCAGAACCGGATGAGCCTTTCCTCGACAAAAGCAGCTCGTACAGCCCGAAAACACCAGCAAATGGAAGAAAATCTGCTTTTCGAAGAAGTTGAAGGGTTAGTGTATGGGCCTGTATTTGCTGATTGATCGGTAAGTCAATAAAATTTATAGTTTTATGGTATTGAAACTTTAAACGCGATAATCTCGAAACTACATTTTCAAAAACTGCTCACAATGTAGCTCAAAAAGTTATCGATCGATCTCGCTGAAATTTGGCGAGCTTTCTTTCTATGATATTACCGGAAGGATAAACCTAAAGTTTGAAGGATATCGTGTAGATAAATAATTTTTTTGGGGTAAAAATTGTCGAAAAAATGGTCTGAAATTTGAACTTTTGGTTAAAAAGCCTGCGTAATTTTCAATTTTATACTTTTTTATAATTTTATAGGTTTATCCTTCCCCTACATGTGTCATTAATCGAAAAATATTTTTGTTTACTGTTTCCGATTAACAGTAAAAACGTGACAAATGGAGCATTTTTTGATTGCACAGTCAAGACCTGGGGGAAAAGGCTATAACGTCGCCATTTTCTTTCGTAAAAAAAATGTTTTTGAGCTCTTTAAACCTATAATAAAATCTAGTTTCATTATCTAGTTTATTATTAACTTTAGGACAATGATGAACATAACTAAAGTTGTAGAGAATGAAATTCTCGACAATTTTGCTCTCCGTGATTTTTTTCCTGCATGAAACATAAAGTGAAACACCAGCAAAAAAGAAGCAAAAAAAAAGGCGAATTACAATTATCGCATTATCTCGTTTATTATTAACTACAGGACAATGACAAACATAAACAAAATGGTAGAGAATGAAATTCTCAACAATTTTCTTCTCCATGATTTTTTTTCCTGCATAAAAAATGAAATAAAACATACTTCAAGTGTCAAAAATTGTGAAGAAATCTTTACTTAAAAAAAAACAATCACGAAAACCAGCAATTTTCTTCCTCGCCTAAAGGTTGTCTGTCCCCTTAATAAATGTTGATTTGTTCAAAAGAATAACTGAATTTGACAAATAGATGGATGGCCGATAACTTACCGACAAGGGCGAGAATCACGGTGAGCAGCGAGGCTGCCGGAAAGGAAGCGGTCACGTTGAGCTCCAACATCTGGAAGAGGTCCACTGCAACGAATAGAAAAAAAAATATGAGCAATCAACTAGAAGTTTAGCTACGGGCAAGACGACGGGCCGGATCCGGTATGTCGTATCGCGTACCTACGGCACTGTACAGGCTGCCGGATCAGGGCTTTATTAGGCGTGAAACGCTTCTTGGCATCCGGCCTTGAAGCAGATGCCGGTTACAGATCTGATCAGTACACTCTTTCAGGCCCTGATCCAGCTGCCGTATATCTTCCTGAAATTAAAAATTAAATCATCAACAAATTATGAATAAAAAAATGGTCGTCGTATTTTCGATTTTAATATGCTTTATTTCCTGCATATGAGGCATTCTTCATTGATATTACGTGAAGAAAATTTTAAAGTAATAAAGTGAAATTACTCGTTAGCCATTAACTCTAGGGCTAATAAAGGTCTATACTTTTTTACTCAGAATTCGATACTCTATCATATTACGCTATAAAAAATATAGCATTCCATTTGAAAAAATAAAGTTGACCTTCAAATCTTCGAAGTGCCTCCACCTATAAAAAAAAATAAATGCACCACATAGTGTAGCCTTATGAACCATGTAACTTTTGTATAAAACATTTTTTTGTGCAACGCATAGTTTGGTCGTAAAAGAGGTGCACACGTTGCGTGGTCCACCCTGTATATAAGAATAGCTATAGAAGTACGTAGGATTTTTTTGATATATTGTTTTTTGTCAAAATGGCGCATTTCTAGAAACAAAAAGTATAAAATGCCATGAGAAAATCGTCAGAAAATTGTTTATAAAAAAAGGCACTATGCGATATAATATAAAAAATCCTACGCAGTGCCTCAGAAAATGTAATTCTAAATGTACAGTTAAAATTTCAAGTGAATCGGTTGAAATTTTTTTGAGTTATGAGTCCGGCCGATTTGAAAAATGTAGTTTTGAGATAAACGCGTTTGAAGTTAGTAGAATGTCATGACATGAATGAAGAGGGGTTGCGCTAGAATTCGAAAATCGAGTACTTAGAGATTTTTCACACCCATAATCTTTTGGAATATCATTTTATAGGTTCTGAGGTACATTTTGAACCAAAAAAAAAATCAATTTTTGGAAAATCTTAGAGTGGCCTACGGCCTTAATTGACTAAAAAAAGGAATAGCAATTAATTTAATTGCAATTAACTATTAATTGCATGTTGCAATTAATTTATTTATAATTATTATTAATTAAAACAATTCCAATCAACTTTTATAATTGTTCTAAGAAACAATTAACCTATTTTACTTTGCAGATATCAGATACGACGTGTTTCTTTGGGTTTTGTACGCTTATCCAGGGCACAGTGTTCTCGCCTGTCGCTCCCACATATTTGTTCTACCGACACTTCGCGCCCTATACAATAATCAGTTTTAATTGTTAGTTTTCAATCAAATACACGAAAAAAATTGAAAACTGATTCATTTCTAATTGTGGAAAGTCACGATTAACAATTGATTAATTGTTAATTACGACTACAGCGATTAACAATTGATTAATTATTAATTGCGACTACAGCAATTAACAATTGATTAATTGTGAATTGCGACTACGGCAATTAACAATTGATTAATTGTTAATTGCGACTACAGCAATTAACAATTGATTAATTGTTAATTGCGACTACAGGAATTAACAATTAATTAATTGTTAATCCTGAGTTTTCACAATTACAATTAATCAATTGTTAATTATTATAGTCGTGATAAATGATTAATTAATTATTAAGGGGCCAGTCCACTTTGAAAATTTCCAAAATCGAAAGCAAGCAAGACTCGAAGAAATCGACGATGATGAGCAATCAGATGGGATTTTGTGCGGTGCAGGAATTGCCGATTGTGTTTAGGTAAGATTTTTTCATAGTATAAACTTCAAACGCGTTTTTCTCGAAACAACGTTTTCAAAATCTAGCTCCATCGTATCTCTAAAACTAATAAACCGATTCTCTTGAAATTTCAACCACATATTGTAAACATGATTCGTAACAAGATGACCCTCGATAGTTTTAAAATTTTTATTTTTACTCTTTTTTCTTTCCGAAAAACTGCGAAAAAAAAACGCTTTTTTTAATACTTTTTTAGTTTTTCATCTGCCATTTTTTTTATTTTTTGACAAAACTTTATATCCGATGGTCATTTTGTAGCTGGTGTCATACTGAATCTAATGGACTTTGATTTTTTTGTTTCAGACAAGCCGTTGCCGAGTTGTGATGGAGCTACCTAGCCCACCTATTTTTGAGGCGTTACGTTAAACTATAGTTTTTGTACTTAAAAATGAATAAAAATGAATTAAATTTTTTTTAAAATGTATTTCAAGACTTTATTTATCAAGCCCAACAACTTTTATATTCATATCTTTTATAAAATCGTCAAAAAAAAATCGCGAAAATAGCCTTTTTTTCGTGGCTCCAAAGTGGACTGGCCCCTTCAAAACATGAGTTTTATTGAGCTCCAAACCTTAAATACCCCGTCTTGCCCCCATTACTAAGGTTCCACTACTAAGGTTCCACTGAACCGGCGGACATCCGGCACAGATCAGGCTTGCCTTAAAACGGTATTCCGGACCGCAGCTTGTTAGCAGCTTGATCAGTCTTCACGCTGCTGAATAAAACATTTCTAGTCGGGCAACTCTCCAAATTGGAGGGATATATCAATTTTACTATCGTGCTTTAAAAAAAAAAAATCATTCATGGATCTAACTTCCAACTTGGATCATCGAAGCTCCAATGTTATTAGGTGTATGACTTAATTTTTACACATTTTTCAGTAGATTTATTTAATATAAAAAAAATTGAGAACAACGAACTTAATCTTAGAAATATTGTCCATCGTTTTCTATGAGCTTGCGCCATCTCTCAGGTAGCATACGAATTCCGTCGCGAAAGAAACTTGCAGGCTTCGAGGCGATAAAGTAATCGACGAATTTACGCACATCGTCCAGCGTTTTGAACTGTTTATCCACTAATGCGTGCTGCATTGACCGGAAAAAATGGTAGTCGGATGGGGCCAAGTCTGGTAAATATGCCGCGTGCGGGAGAACTTCCCATCCCAAGTTCAAGAGGGTCTTCTGAGTCGCGCGAGCAACGTCAGGTCGAGCGTTGTCATGCAGCAGTATGGACTCGCCTGCTTCCTTGCCCAGTAAATAGCCTTTTCTGATCAAGTTCTTCGCTCCCGTTTGTTCAATTGTCGGCTGTAGCGTTCCGCAGTCACCGTCTGACCAGTTTCCAGGAGTTCGTAATAAAGCACACCCTTCATGTCCCACCAGATGCACAGGAGAACCTTCTTCGAGTGGATGTTCTGTTTCGGCGTCGATGTACTGGTTTGCCCGGGATCTATCCATGACTTTTTACGTTTGGAATTCTCGTGAAAAATATACTTCTCATCTCCCGTCACAATTTTCCACAAGAAGTCCTTTTTTTTGTTGCCGAACAAGCAGTAAAAGGCACGTGTTCATACATTGACCTAGGTTGTGTTCGGTCAACACATGTGGGACCCTCCAAGTTTTTGAATTTTTTCCCACTTGGTGCAAACGCTTGAAAATAGCTGTTTGGGTTACTTCTAACTGAGCTGCAAGCTCTTGTTGCGTTTCCGTTGAGTCTTCATCCAGCAGAGCTTGCAATTCCGCATCTTCAAACTTTCGAGGCTGTCCAGGGCGCGGCTGGTCACTAAGATCGAAATCACCACTTCTAAAATATTAGAAATCGAATCCCGTGCTTCGGAAGCATTTTTTCCTTGTGTGGAATTCGTATAAAGTGCAGTACCGAATGTGCTGTTTGTCGGTTGCCATCGTAAACTCTGCTATTCTGAGAGGTTATATAACCCACGTAGACTTGTCGTTCGGTGTTCTGAAACCTTGCGTCCGATCCTTTCAAAGCCACAAAAGACCGCGAAAATATTTATATTTTAAATTTAATTTTAAGCTCGAAGAAAAAATCCGTAAAAATTAAGTCATACACCTAATATTATAAAGATTTTCGGTGCGATGAAATTTTACACGAAATTTGACAATTCTCGAGATTCAAGAGATTTCAATCGCGTGACAAAACTTTGGATCCTGAGGAGGAAGATTTAATCATAAATAAGATAAGTCCTTGGGTATCTAGGATGCCTGGGATCCATATCGTCCTCGGGATATTTCCGAGCTTCTATAACGACACACAGGAGATGAGGCGAATGTTGTTCTTTTCGTCGTCGTCGTCGTCGTCGTCGTCGTCGTGGTCGTCAGAACTTCTTAATAAAAGTAAAAAAAAAAGGCCACGAAATGCCAAGAGTCGTGTCGAGTGTCGGTTTAATGAATTTTAGATTTCAAGTTATTAGGTACTAACTTCCCGTCCCAGGTAGTTATTAAAAAAAAAAGCCCGGGTCCTCCTCCTTTTTTATCATTCACCTAGCAACTCTTCGCTCTCTTTCTCTCTCTCTCTCTCTCTTTCTCGCTCGGCCCTCTTAATGTCCCTCATTGCACTTTTCCACTTCCGTCCAGACGCCCCCCCCCCAATTTGGTGGACAACTTTTTTTCCCTCCTTTCTCTACCGCTCCATTAGTTTTCCTCGGTTTATGTGCGAGCGCTTTTCCTGATACCACCTTCGGGACTTCGTACAACTTCGGGTCCCTCAACCCTGCGGCCTCTGTTGTTCCGTTTTTGCGGAAATCAAATTTTTCATTAAAAAAAAGAGCCCTCCCTCGACGTGAAAGTAACGCCGGGAAGATTGAAAATAATTTGCACTATGAAAGAAACAACAAAAATATTGCTGCAATGTGACAATTCTTCATGATGTCCGAAGAGAATTTAAAGAGTTTCGATACTAAAATCGAAATGCTTGTAGGCGATTGAAATTTATATTGTCGAAAGATTAATGTAGGATGCATTGAATGTCGAAAAATCAATGCCACAACATAGTTTCGGAGATTTTTTATGTTTAAGTTA
This sequence comes from Ophion ventricosus, assembly GCA_963932345.1. Lineage (NCBI taxonomy): Eukaryota > Metazoa > Arthropoda > Insecta > Hymenoptera > Ichneumonidae > Ophion > Ophion ventricosus. The sequence continues at coordinate 37,908,226 of OZ010711.1, read as the reverse complement.
AACCTTTATTCATTTGGCAATTCACATGATACCTCGTCGACGCCAGTTATAGGGCTGCAGGAACAAACATAATACCGAGATTTAGATTAAGGCGGGCAGTTACTTTAGATGCTTCAAAAAATCATTATTTTTTTATTTCATAAATCGTTAGAAAAATATCTCAAGAATACACCCTGAAAATGTCAAAACGATATTTGGATTCCTTCTAACGGTGTGTATACAGGGTGGACCACGCAACGTGTGCACCTCTTTTACGACCAAAATATGCGTTGCACAAAAAAATTTTTTATACAAAAGTTACATGGTTTATAAGGCTACACTGTGTGGTGCATTAATTTTTTTTATAGGTGGAGGCGCTTCGAAGATTTGAAGGTCAACTTTATTTTTTCAAATGGAATGCTATATTTTTTATAGCGTAATATGATAGAGTATCGAATGCTGAGTAAAAAAGTATAGACCTTTATTAGCCCTAGAGTTAATAGCTAACGAGTAATTTCACTTTATTACTTTAAAATTTTCTTCACGTAATATCAAGTTGGAGATTCAAATCTACTACAAATTTCCGAATGGCAGTGTTTACATCACAGTGTTTATCAATATGAACACATTTACCACATCACACACACTTATCATGATTCACAATCTTCTCAATGATTGTAATCCAGTATTAAAGTATCCTTCGGTGATTGTGCGTGATTATTATCAGAAAGATAAAAGTGAAAATGAATGAATGAATCTCCAAATTGATATTACGTGAAGAAAATTTTAAAGTAATAAAGTGAAATTACTCGTTAGCTATTAACTCTAGGGCTAATAAAGGTCTATACTTTTTTACTCAGGATTCGATACTCTATCATATTACACTATAAAAAATATAGCATTCCATTTGAAAAAATAAAGTTGACCTTCAAATCTTCGAAGCGCCTCCACCTATAAAAAAAATAAATGCACCACATAGTGTAGCCTTATAAACCATGTAACTTTTGTATAAAACATTTTTTTGTGCAACGCATATTTTGGTCGTAAAAGAGGTGCACACGTTGCGTGGTCGACCCTGTATAAATAATAAAGACTCTCCGCTCGACTCCCAAGCCCGCTCAAGTATCCACGAGCACTCAGTTACGTAGTTTGTTTGGGTTTTCATAACCCAAACAAACCCAAACTCGACCTCTTGGTCGATAAGCTCCAAAACATCTCCATTCTGGGTACAAAATAATGGAGGTAGCGGCATTTCTTGCTGCCATTTTATTCAATGAAGGAAATTCAGCCCTACTCATGGTTACGAATGAACTACAAATCGTAGTTGGCAGGAAGAACTACGGATATGCCGAGCAAATGGATCAGATGCGCGTGGCACGGCAAAATAGAAAAAGTTTATTAGAGACAAAAGAAGCTCGAAAAGCTCGTAAAGAGGACATGCAAGCTTCAAATGAGTTGCATGAGGAAGAGGAAGGACTGCTGTATGGTGCTGGAATCGCTGATTAATCGGTAAGACACTTTATCATTTGATTAAACACATTTGACTTTGAGTTTTTCGTTTGTGAAACTTTAAACGTGTTTTTCTCGAAACGACATTTTTTCAATTTGCGGGAATCATAACTCAAAAATTAATTGATGGATCATCTTCAAATTTGGAAGACGTTTACAGTATATAATTTATTAAAACATGAACCTAAAGTTGGAAAGATTAGATTGTTTAAAACATATTTATTATTGCAAAATGCCGGGAAAAAAATGCTAAAAATCGATCATTTTTTTTCGAACTCGTTCCAACATTCAATTCTCGATTTTTTTTTCAAACTTTAGGTTCATGTTCTTAAAAAACATGTCAAGAATGTATAAAAATTTGTTGGATTATTTCAGATGCGAATTGCGAGCTGCACAATTCCCGCAAATCGACAACGACGATGAGGACACGCCAAGGAACACAGCGGATTACACCTTAATTAACGCATGAAATAACTTGAAAAAATTACCAGAGATGTATGAAAATATGAATAAATTATTGTCAGAGTTGCGGAAATTTCCGTTTTTTTTTCACAATAAAAAAAAATCCAAAAAATCATCTAATTTTCGGTGTCCTAAAGTGGCTGCCCGCCTTAATTGTTAGACGAAAATCAGTCGACTGTTAAATAATCGGGTTCGTGAAGGCTAATACCTTAATGTACTGGAAGAAAGTTACGAACTTGGTCATTTTACACATTGCTTTATTTCCGTAAGTATCCACGGCCGGTGGCGTTTCGTGCATCAATTTTTCATCGTGCTTTCGTATCGAGGAGGGTTGAGGAGGGGGGAGGGGGCTTTCACTAGCAATTTACGCCAGTCACAAGGACAATTATAAATCACCATGAGAGATTGTTCGCGGTAAGCAAAATAAAACAAAAACAACCTAATCAAAGAGTTGACTCTCTCGTATGAAAAAAATTGTTTACGATTCCCTTATCAGCTCTTTGCTTCGTTCAAAAAGATATTCTCGTCAAGATAAAGTTACATCGTCACTTATCTCAATTGACAGTGCTCTCCATTAGCGTAGCTAGAATTTTTTTCTGAGGAGGACCAAGGAGGCGCCTGACAGCAACTGGTTTAGATCACAATAACTTTTTTTTTTCAAATAAAATTTCACACAATAGTCGGCAATAACGTAACACACGTGAAATTTGAAACTTGCTTGAATTACGCGTTCATGTTAATATTAATTCCAAACTCTTGCAATACCTTCAAATAAATAATCAACTAATTTTTTTCATCATTCTTTAAGGCAGTAGTCTGATCTAGAAATTTGACAAAATCGATTTTTTTTTCTTCATTTTATTATTCCTTAGACCTTTCTTAATACGCTCGTGAAAACCATTTATTGATATTTCAAAAATTAGCAGAGTAATAGAAATTATAAGCAAGCCGGGCGCTCAGGTAGCGCGGTCGGGAAGCAACTTTGAACGCGTTTATCTCAGAACTATGTTTTTCAAATCGGCGCCCACGATATCTCGATAACTAATTGACCGATCGAGCTCAAATTTTGCACATACCTTCGGTAGCCTCTTTCTGAGGACTGGTAGCAGAATTGAGTCGAACAATAATTTTGCCCACATTTTATAACTCGTCGAATACCCGAAAATGTATGAAATATCGTTAATCAAAGTTTAACAGGCCGCCATTTTGTAACAAAATTTTTTTAAGTACTAATTCTTCTACCAGTGCTCAGAATACTCATACAGATTGAGAATATATATATATATTTTTTTTTTTCAGATGCATACAACATCACCCAGAGTGGGCGCCGATTGAGGCGGTTTTCGGCGGACCGTGTTGTAAAAAAATAAAAAACTACATGAAAATATTTAAAATAATTTTTTTTTTTAATGTAGATACATTCTCAAAGGAACAATAAATACATATGTAAAATTTCATCAAGACAACTTCAACGGTTTAAAAGTTATTCCAACCCAAAAACGACGTCAAAAATCTCGCTCTAGACCAGACTACTGCCATAATGCAGTTACCCGTCTTCAAACTTCACTTTCAGTGAAATTCACTTTCAGCGAAAGGCACTCAATTAAATAAATCTTAGTTTTTAATTTTCTATTCTGCAAATCGGCCCAATACTCTTTCAGCTGGAACTACTTTTCAACAATGACATTCTCCATGTTCAGTAGTGCCATGTGAGAGGATCCTTTCTGAAGCATTCCGCGTCTGAGCCACATTTTTATCCGCCTCATCCCGTGCGAAAAATTGGCAGGGCATCGCTAATACAATTCGGGGCCTTCAAGGGGATGTTTGTAGATTCCATAGTAGGGTTTTCCGTAAAAGAGCCGGACCGGGCCCCTGTCAGGGAATGGTAGGGTAGGTAGGTTGACTAAAACTATAGTCTAACAAGGAAACCGTTTCCGGTGTCCCTCTCCGAATTCCTTAATTTTTGGATATGTTATTCTTCATCGAAATCTAAGAGACACGTTTTTTTTTTTTTTTTATCGACGGAAAAACAGTTTTAAGGGAGTGAAACTCACCCTCAAAGGTGTATATCTTCCCTTAAGTAAAAGCTGAAACTTGTATCAACATTTTAAAGAAGTATCCATCGAGATCCGTGACGTCTAGGAAGTTTAATTATTACAATGGGGTTGGGGGGATGCGTTCCCACCCCCGCCCCCGCCTGGCTACGTCAATGTGGTGCTCACGCGATAAGAGCTGATAAAATTTGTGATTTTCCAAACTCAACGATAACGACAAAATACTCTCGGAATTAAACAAAACAAAAAAAAAAGAAAAATCCAAACCAAAATGTTTATTCCGTGAATGCCGCAAGAATTTCAACCTAATCCGAAAGATCGTGATCTGTACGCTCGTCGCGATTGCTCGTATCATTCGCGATATGCACGTGCCTGGTAGACACGAATTTTCACGTAATTATCGATTCAAAGCCAGTCGACGTTTCCATCACACAAAATTCCACGTACATCTCGAACGCGCGCGCATTCACAATTTGTATCGATGTTGAGTGACACGAAGCAATTACCTACAACTCTACTCGCTCGGAATTCGTAAACATGCAGCGAAAAAAAATACAAAACAAAAAAAAAAAAACAAACGTACCGTCATTAATAACCAAAGGAAAATTAACGAACCCATTCAGCTTTAACCTCTTTACTCGATCCGAAGAAGTAATTAAAAGAAAAAAATGTAATCTGCTTTAAAAATGTAAAGAAAAAAAAGAAAAAAATGTAATTGTGGGCGATTTTTGTTTTGACATAGAGATAGGGTTTACAAAAAAAAGTCGCCATAATAATTCGTTGAGTGGGCTTTGCTGCAGATATGAAAAAAAAAAATCTCATGTACACTATTTAGACTTGTTTATATTGTTTTATATGTTGTTTAAAAAGTATAGAGCTATAGGATCGTATTGTTCTAATTTTTCTTAAAAAAAAACATTTCACGACGAAATGTACGCGACTGGGATTCGAACCCGGGACCTACCGGTCCGGAGGTTTTAGTGGCAAGCACGCTAACCACTAGACCATTGCACCGGTTGTGTTTTCTTGTACTTTGAAACTTCTATTTTTATGTATAAAAAGATCAAAATATGGAGATAAATTTTATTATGAAATAAAAAATCTTGATATGTGCAATAGATGGGGAGACTGATGCCTCGATGAAACTGAATCGATCGAATTCATTGAAGGGGCCAGTCCACTTTGAAAATTTCAAAAAATCGATTTTTTTTTACGGTTTTCGAAAGTACATACATTCAGAAATATTGTGTCAAAATTTTATGAAAATCCGAGCTCTTTAAGTATTTTTTTTTTACCTGAACGTCAGGACCTCATTTCGTCTACCTGAGCGTATAGCGCGCTCGGCCGACCTCAAAGCTAAGGCACTTCAGCAACATTACAAACATCCTCCTGCTCTTTCTGAGGAAGTACAGGAAGTTTTAAAACCTATTTACGAGGATCTCACCAAAACAGAAATGCTCGAAAGGTGTTTAGGTGGCCATGCGCAAAACAATAATGAAAGTTTTAACAACTGCGTATGGAATATGGCACCTAAACACATGTTCAACGGCAAAAAACATCGTAGACATTGCCTGCAAAGTTTCCGCGTGTGTCTTTAATGAAGGATTTCGTTCAGTGCTTAAAATAATGGAAATAATGGGCGTCAAACTCGGCCCGATCGCCATCGGATTCGCCGACAATCGCGATGACGAGCGTGTTCGCTCTGCAAACCGCCCGCAGTTCTGAGTGCTCAAAAGAGACCAGAACCCGAACGAAAGCAAGCAAGAATTGAAGAAATCGACGATGATGAGCAATCAGAAGGGATTTTGTACGGTGCAGGAATTGCCGATTGAGTTTAGGTAAGAGTTTTTCATAGTATAAACTTCAAACGCGTTTTTCTCGAAACAACGTTTTCAAAATCTAGCTCCGTCGTATCTCTAAAACTAATAAACCGATTCTGTTGAAATTTGAACCACATATTGTAAACACGATTCGCAACAAGATGACCCTCGATGGTTTTAAAATGTTGATTTTTACTCTTTTTTTTGCGAAAAACTGCGAAAAAACGCGTTTTTTTTTACTTTTTTCGTTTTTCATCTGCCATTTTTTTATTTTTTGATAAAACTTTATATCCGAGGGTCATTTTGTAGCTGGTGTCATACTGAATCTAATGGACTTTGATTTTTTTGTTTCAGACAAGCCGTTGCCGAGTTGTGATGGAGCTACCTAGCCCACCTATTTTTGAGGCGTTACGTTAAACTATAGTTTTTGTACTTAAAAATGAATAAAAATGAATTAAACATTTTTTTTAAATGTATTTCAAGACTTTATTTATCAAGACCAACAACTTTTATATTCATATCGTTTTATAAAATCCTCAAAAAAAAATCGCGAAAATAGCCTTTTTTTTCGTAGCTCCAAAGTGGACTGGCCCCTTAACCCCTTCGTTGGCAGAGAGAATTCGACAAAAAGTGCCCAAAATGGCAGGAAATTTTTTTTATCCTGAAAACTTGTACTCTGGGGTTTTTGAGGGTGCTGATTACGAATCTGAACTCAAAATTCAGGAATTCACAATGACGAACAAATATGGCGAATGAAAATACAAATAATACAGATTGATTTAGATGAAACTCGGTACTCATAGGTTGTGTAGGTCACTGATTATGAGACTGAACACAAAATTTGCAAATTCAGTTTGCGGATACAATAGCAGTCTGTATGAAGTTGAAAAAATATTTTGCACACTAATAAGTGTGCGAACGTGCAGCTCTGCTATCTGGGCATTCGTACAACATTGAGTACCAAGCTTCATATATTTCCACCTATTTATTGTATTGTGCTCCATGTTATTGAATTCACCATGAAAAATTCCTTCATTTTGCGTTCAGCATCACACTCAGCGTCCCCGAAAACCCCCGAGTACCAAGATTTATCCAAATCGAGCTGTTTTTTGCACTTTCGTCCGCCATATTAGATCCGCCATTAAAAATTTTTGAATTTTGTGTTCAGATTCGTAATAAGCAACCTCGAAAATCCCAGAGTACCAATTTTTATCTAAATCGAGTAAAATTTTCAATTTCGGTCCGCCATTCTAGCGCCGCCATTTTGAATTTTCAAATTTAAAGTTCAGATTCGTAATAAGCGACCTCAAAAATCCCGGAGTACTAATTTTCATCTGAATCGAGTAAAGTTTTTGATTTTTGTCCGCCATATTGGCGCCGCCATTTTCAATTTCCAAATTTTGACTTGAAATTCGGATTCAGCGAGCCCAAAACCCCCCGAGTGAGGCTCCGATTTCAAATCAGAGCAAGTTAAATAGGGAAATAAAGGTTGACGCACTATTGCGTCAATGCCACACAGGGCACGGAATTATTTGACGCACTATTGCGTCAATGCCAACGAAGGGGTCGAGGCGTTGTATACGCGAAAAATTTCAAAATTTTTCATTTTTTTTTTTAAATTTTTGATTACATTAGCCTGAACGGTTAGGAATATTTTAAGCTTTACAGAATTGAAAAATTCCCAAAAATTGTTAAAGTTACAGCATTTAGAGCGTAATAATAGATACCGCGTGGCGCGCGCCCGACCGCCAACTTCAAAGCCGTTTTTCCACGATTCACTTTTTTCAACCTTGTGAAAGTTCTAACTCTTGAACGAACGTTCAGATCGCTTTGAAATTTTTACAACATATTCTTAGTATCATGACCTATCGTGTGAACCACAAAAACAAAAATTTCAATGACACAAAAAAATATAAAAAATAAAATACCGACAGAAAATTGAGTAAAAAAATTTTAAGTTTCGAATTTTTATTATAATAATTTTTTTTTTTATAATATTGTTGGTTCACACTGAAGATACATTCATTATGCAATTATAAATATGTTCTTTTTTTTTTTCAGACACCCACATCGATGCCGAGAACTTTCACCATCAACGCGCGCGCAAAAAAAATACATTGCTTTATTATGTTATATCTCCGTCATTTGTTAATATTTCTGATTTTTTTTTTTTACATATACTTAACCATGTGCATAAATGATCTGTAAAAAAAATGTTGCCAATATATGCGTCATTTTTTTTTAACCGCGTCTAGAAAAGTACCTTCGAAAATCGGCGAAATCGCGTATATAAGGCCTTAAACATTTAAAAAGTTGAGCGCCCCAAGCTTTTATTTACAGCCATAGATGACTTGGTGAAAAAAAAAATTCTACATTTTAATACATTAAATAAACGCTTGTTTTTATTTATTTTTACATATAATTTTTTTCTAATCACTCTTATCATATTGACATATTTCTAATCACTCTTATCATATTAAAATAGTGCCCACTCTCCGTCCATGTCACCATTATGTTTAACCCGTTGCGGTCATATGGGGTCCAGCTGACCCCAGGCAACGTTTGCGGCTAAGTGTCTGAAAGCTGGCCGTTCAAAATCAAACCTATGGTGCCATCTGTTGTTGTTGAAAGGTACCTCAATAAGTTTCGAGGCTTTTCGATTTTATGAGTTTTATCAAAATTGTATTCAATCCTAGCCCAAAATATAGTTTTTTTTCAAGGTCCGTTCTAAAACCTTTTTTTTCTTCAAAGTATACTGTCTCGAGAGTATAAAACTGAAATTTTTCCGCTGTATCTCAAAAATTGAATTTTTTATGGATTTTTTAATGAAAAAAGTCAAATTTCTTGAATTTTTTGTCCTTCGTATTTTTTCAAAATGAAAAAAAAATTGAATAAGGAAAAAAACTATTGGATTTCAAAGAAGAGACCTTAAGGGGCCAGTCCACTTTGCAAATTTCAAAAAATCGATTTTTATTTTTTACTGTTTTCGAAAGTACATACATTCAGAAATATTGTGTCAATATTGCCGATTGAGTTTAGGTAAGAGTTTTTCATAGTATAAACTTCAAACGCGTTTTTCTCGAAACAACGTTTTCAAAATCTAGCTCCATCGTATCTCTAAAACTAATAGACCGATTCTCTTGAAATTTGAACCACATATTGTAAACACGATTCGCAACAAGATGACCCTCGATGATTTTAAAATTTTGATTTTTACTCTTTTTTTTTTTGCGAAAAACTGCGAAAAAAACGCGTTTTTTTTTTACTTTTTTCGTTTTTCATCTGCCATTTTTTTATTTTTTGATAAAACTTTATATCCGAGGGTCATTTTGTAGCTGGTGTCATACTGAATCTAATGGACTTTGATTTTTTTGTTTCAGACAAGCCGTTGCCGAGTTGTGATGGAGCTACCTAGCCCACCTATTTTTGAGGCGTTACGTTAAACTATAGTTTTTGTACTTAAAAATGAATAAAAATGAATTAAAAAATTTCTTTTTATGTATTTCAAGACTTTATTTATCAAGCCCAACAACTTTTATATTCATATCTTTTATAAAATCCTCAAAAAAAAAAATCGCGAAAATAGCCTTTTTTTCGTTGCTCCAAAGTGGACTGGCCCCTTAAACTAAAGTTCAGTTAAAGAATTAAGTCGATAGATTAAATAGAAGGTAAATGGCAACTGTTTTTTTGCGTGTGGTCCACTAGACCCCGCATGACCATTGCGTTATTTTTAAAAGTTTATTTCAACATTAACACATTTTATTATTTTTTCAACCGTTCGATTACTGCCACGAACAAAAACGTCGAAGTGTCCTCTGATTATAAAAAGAGAAGCCACTGCTCAATTTGGACATTGAATGGTAAAATTCACTTCCTCGGCTCCAATCTCGTCCAGAAGCCGCAGTCGGGTCCCATGGAGAAGGAGCTTCTCGTGAAGATGATATCTTTGGTAGTTTTGTTGGACGGTTTGAAGTAAAAATTGCGAACAAGCTGTGCAATGAGAATCTTAGTTTCCATGAGAGCGAATCTCTCGCCTATGCATTTTCTCGGGCCAAAGCCGAACGGTATGTAGGTGTAGGCTCGGTTGTCCGTTTTGGTCTCATCGCTGAATCGTTCAGGATCGAATTTATCGGGATCCGGAAAGTATCGTGGATCCCGTTGGATGCTGTATATGGGAATCCATAGAATGGTGTTTGGCTGCACGACGAAGGGTTTGTGTTGGGGGCTAGGTGGCGGAAGTTCGAAGGACTTGACGCAGACGCGATCGGTGACGGGTGACGGTGGATAGAGTCGAAGAGTCTCGGCGATTATCATGTCGAGATACTTCATACGCGCGAGTGCCTCGTAAGTGACGTTGTCATCGTCCACGTGAAGAACATTGTCGATTTCATGACGCAGGCGTTCCTGTACATCCGGATAATACGAGAGTATATGAGAAACGAAGGACATTAGGCGCGAGGAAGTCTCGAAACCGGCGAGAAAGAATATAAAGGCTTGTGCGATGATGTCTTCGGTTGTCATTTCAATGCCGTTCTTGTTGTCGCGTGCCTGCATCAAAAGATGTATCATATCGGGTCGTACGATTCCACGCTCTTCACGCGCCCGTACAGTGTCGTTGATCAATTTTTTGAAGAATTTGTCGGTGTCGGGTGTGAGAAAACGAAATCCAAGGAAACGCATTAGCTTCGGGAACACACGTGCCCCGATGAACTTTGCATTTTTCGCAAGACCGTCGAAGCTACTCGCGTCTTTGCCGTAAACGTAAAAATCATTTTCACGATCCTTCATGGAATTGACGCTTATGCCAAATGCCGCTGAGGCTATAACGTCGGTCGTGTATCTCGTGTAAACGTCCTTGATGTCCATTTCCATCGTGATCTCACGATGTTCCTTGAGATAATCGACAAAATCGGTGGAACACTGGCAAACCAATTGGAACATGTACTTCATTTTGCTTGCGGTGAACGTTGGACTAAGAGTGGCTCTCATTTCGCGCCATCGATCGTCTTTGAGCGAAAACACGTTCTTTGCTAATAGAGGATCGAAATCTGGCTCGACGAAGCCACGATGATTCGGAAAATAATCGAAATTTTTCACACCGATTTCTTTGATGAGCTCAGGATCCTTGATTATCAGAGTCGGAGTGCCGAAATCCATGCAACCGAAGTAACGCGCACCGGGACACGACTTGTAGAGCCAATCGGACAACTCGACGAACGACTTCTGACGCAAGAAAAGCGGACCGAATACACCGATCAACGGTACGGTATCCACGCACGGTATACCCTTCAGACGCCAGTATACAGCCTGCCACAGTATCAAACCGAGGATACCGACAAGTCCAAGCCCCAGACTCCACAATACGAATGCCCACGTCAAAAACATCGCGGAACCAACACTTCCTATTCGTTTGTCTTAAGTTCGATCGAAACTTTGGCCAATTCAGGTTAACTCGAATGTGGACATCGATTGGACAAATGGACGGATCGATTTGACAATTGAATCGAGCAGCTTGCCAACTGGATCGGTCAATTTTCCAACTGGATCGATCAACTGTCCAACTGAATCGAGCTACTTGCCAACTGGATCAGTCAACTTTTCAACTGGATCGATCAACTTTCCAACTAGGATTGATCAACTTTCCAACTGAATCGAGCGGCTACCCAACTGGATCGATCAACTTTCCAACTGGATCGATCATTTTTCCAACTGGATCGACCAAATTTCCAACTCGATCGAGCAACTTGCCAACTGGGTCAATCAACTTTCCAACTGGATCGGTCAACTTTCCAACTTTATCGATCAACTTGCCAACTGGATCGAGCAACTTGCTAACTGGATCAATCAACTTGCCAACTGGATCGATCAACTGGCCAACTGGATCGTCCAACTTTCCAACCCGATCGAGCAACTTGCCAACTGGATCGAGCAACTTTCCAACTAGATCGATCAACTTTTCAACTGGATCGATCAACTTTTCAACTGGATCGACCAACTTTTCAACTGGATTGACCAACTTTCCAACCCGATCGAGCAACTTGCCAACTGGATCGATCAACTTTTCAACTGGATCGATCAATTTTTCAACTGGATCGATCAACTTTTCCACTGGATCGATCAACTTTACAACTGGATCGATAAACTTTCCAGCCGGAACTTTGCGCTTGCACGATCTTCCAGCCTTTCGAAAACTTTTGCTTCTGGGCTGCTGTTCGGGTAAACGCAGATCACTCGGCTGACGCGACTGGACGACTGGGCGTCAGCACGCTTTATCCGTTCGCACGTCTCGATAAGCAAAAGTTCATACGCGCACATCATTCGTTCCAGCACGGCTGCAGTGGCCTCGCTGTTGCGTCACGTGTACAATGTAAACTCTCCATTATCGCGAGCTCGTTTAGGTCCGCGAGTTTCCCCGACTATGAGCCTTCCAAAGAAACGGAAGATATCGAAATACTGCTCGGCCGTGTCGAGCGGGTCATCGAGCAACGGTCATTCAAAGACCTTCATGCGGACCACTGTCTGTGGTCCGCATGAAAATCGGGCCTCCGAAGAACCGATTTTCATCCTAGTTCATTTTTGACTTTACTCCGGCTAAGATCTCGGCTGGACGACAAACGAGAGCTCCCACTGTATCGCGATCGTCTTTGATCGCTGCAGTGCCTGTTTGCCGCGCCAACGCGATCCCGTCCCCTTCTCGGATCACTTGAGATATTGCGACGCATTACGTCGGCGGTTACATAGCTCGCGTAGGCGATCCTCGACTCACCACTACCAATTGCCATCGGACTCGCACTGACTCCGCGGAAATTACAACTCGCTGTACTTTTTTTTCTTTCCTCTTTTTTTGGGATGGTAAACGTCGAAAGTTTCTTCGGGACAAAGTCGCGGCGATGATTAAACGTTAAACCGGTTTGTTTCCGATGGATGCGCAATGACATTTCAACGCTGCACTCGAGCGTATTTGTCTCGCATGCGAGAGAAAACACTCGAAGAAGCATCGCGAAGGCCACATTTGAAAAAAAAAATGTTACGGCTTGAAAAAAAAATGAGAACAAAAAGTTCTCGACTTAAGGGGTAACACCACTCTAGGATTTTGAAAAAATCAATTTTTTTTTGGCTTAAAATATACTTTAGGGTCATGAAAATAATATACAATTGGTCCCGTAGCGAAAAAAAAATGTTGAAGGGTTCAATTTTCGATTTTCCCGCAACGCCTCGGAGCACGCGTTGGGGGCGATACGGCGCGCTTGGATTCGTTTTTCTCGAAACCATGTTTTTCGAACTGGGAGGACGGATTACTCGAAGACTATTGCACGGATCGGTTTGAAATTTTGACAGTAGCTTCACAATGACATTCTTTAGAAAAGTACGTAGCCGTTTTTTGATTCGTTGTAAATTTCTCTTTTTATAAACAATTTCCTGCTCATTTTTGCCGAAAATCAATTTTTTTTTTCATAAGTGCGCCATTTTTACTAAAATTAATTTAAAAAAATCCCCTTACGTACTTTCATAGGGAATGTCATATAGATTAAGAAATTTTTTGGTTTTTTGTCCCAGGTCTTAAACTTTCGGAGAAATCCGTCTTCCCGTGGAGGCCCTTAAAAAAAAGGCGACTTCGAAGATTGACCGTGGCGCCGCCATTTTGTAACAAAATGTCAATAAAAAAATGTTTTTTTACACTTCAATACATGTTTGATCAACTGCCTAAAAACAATTTAAATAGATCCTATTTAAATTATTTTTTTTTTTTGCAGTATAATAGCTTGAAGCCAAATCCCACGGCGGGCGGAAGATATTGTTTTGTAAAACGGTGCAAGTCGTATGTCAAAATCTATTCGTCCAATTCACTTCGAATTCGGACAGAGCTTAGTCCATAACATTTTCTAACGTACGAGCGACTTATTATTTTTTATATGTTCATCCATTTGTTAGTAACGAATGATTAAGGCCGTCTTCTAGTCTAGAATTTTGAAAAAATCGATTTTTTTTTTTGCATATTTTCAATGTTTAGTATTTCAAGAATATACCCTCCAAAGGAAATTTGGAAATTCCAAATATTAACGGACGTCCAGGGGATTGCGATCGGTCCTGAAAGTCACGCGTTCGCTCTCAGACGTGATGAACAGCGGATTCACCGCTCTGAACTCCGAACTTCTCATCATCAAAAAACATCAAAAGACTTCGATTTTGAAGAAGAAGGAGTATTTTATGGACCAGGAATCGCCGATTAACGAAATGTAAGTATATGTATCATTATATGACTTAGACTGCCTGAAACTGTACTCGAATCTTTAAACGCGTTTTTCTCGAAACTACTTTTTTTCGAGACGGTTGACATGATATCTCAAGTTGTAATGAACCGATTTACTTGAAATTTTTTGTGGACCTTCTCTATACACCCCTCTATCGCCCCTACCAGATTTATCGCGAAATTTTGTTACTAATTACTTTAAAAAAATCAACAATCGTGAAAAAAACGGGAAAAAATGACCTTTTTTTTAAACAGCCGCCATTTTGCGAATTTTTTTTTTGCCTGAGGTAGGGGATATAATGACATCCTTACTAATTAAGAATCTATTTTTTTTTTCAGATGACCAGGAGGGTTGGAATCGTGTCAACCAGGAGAGGCCGTTTTTTTTCCACCCCCACTTTACCAGCCTGCATCTACCAGAATTATGGATTTTTTTTTTCGCCAATTTTTTTATACAATGTCAAAGGATGAATAAATATGTGGTAAAAAGATAGATACGGAAATATTTTTTGTTTTTTTTTAATCGCATGTTGAAAAATCCCCAAATTTTGGCCCTCTAGACTAGAAGACGGCCTTAAAGTTGTTCCTTACGATCGACAATCAAAACTTTTCTCTACCGCTTAATATTTTCGTAATTTACAAAAGATTCAACAAACGTATCCGGTCATACAGAGGTTTTATTATTTTACTAAAAGTTCATTCTTTTTACTTCAATTTTGTGTTATTGCTGCGCAATAGAATGAATAAAAAAATGGAAAAATAAAGAATTTCCTTTGCATTCGTTTTCATAGACTCACCGATAAATACGAGGATCTGATGGTGGGAGAAGCGCAACAGCATCGATATCGACACGGTCTGAAAGCCAAAACAAAGTTGACGCGATTAGGAAACTTTGCAACAACAAAAAAATCGCATCGTTTGGCAAAAAGGGACATTTGGAAGAAAAAGGTTCCTAAAGATCCTAAATTGTTCATCGTGTTCTGGCACTTGTGAAGAAACCAAAAGTCCCAAAGATCGCGAAATACTATCCGACTCTTGGGTATAAAAAAATAAAACAATCGAAAGATTCCTAACATCCTAAATAGCTTGGGTTCATTTGGATCGTATCCTGGCCCTCGATAAGAAAAGATAAGTCCCAAAGGTCCTAAAACCCACACGCTATTGCAGTACTTAAAAAAACGAGTTATCAAAGAACCTAATTTCCCAAAGGAACTCGAGATAACTTGGGTTCATTTGGGTTTACGATCTTCGAGACCTCGTTGTTTTCCCTAGTACCCACCGTGCAGAAATATTGTCATGGATACAGTCCGATACGGACTAGGATCATTTTGTGATTTTTTTTTCAGCGAAACCATAAAATAAATCGGAATTACAAAATAGGGGTTTTCTATACACGTAATTGACTATACGAAATTAATTTTTCACAGCGACACATGTCAAAATGGCGACTGTGCAGAATTTTTCCGATGACGCCTTTATTTCTCGAAGGTCAACGGCCAGACCAACAGCTCCTACAATTTTTGAGTTATGATGAGACACTCAAGTTTTTTCGATTACATATAAGAATATAGACCGACCATGGAGTATTTAATAAGGAAAAGGGCGTTGAGGTATATAAAGGAGGTGCTGAGGATGGAGGAGGTGAGATGGCCAAAAGTCTGTATATTAGAAGAAGTAAGAGCAATCGTAAACGGAACTCCATCAAAGTAGGGTAAACATTTTGAGAGAGTTTTGAGGGATATGGGAATTGAGGAACTCATAATAATGATACAGGAGGGAAGAGAAGTGGAGGAAATACAGTACAACCCCGATTAACCGGGGGGGTCGGGACCGAGAGATCCACGGATAACTGAAACCACGGTTAATCCGAATTAAGGGTCACGACTTTTTATTTTGACTACATAGTAAAATTCAAATTTAATCACATGGAGTTAATGAATATTACATACTAATATATAAAGCTCTCTGGTTTCTTTTCGATATTGCGTTAATACTTTAGTCTTGTTTTTTTAAATAATTAGTTAATTTAGTTTGTTTTCGACTTCTCCTCTTGTTTTCTTCTATCACATGACTCATTTTTCTGAGATGTAAGTAGTCAATTGAACTGCTGCCTACTTCTGAAGAAACCACTTTGCCATCAGATCGTCAAGGTCTTGAAATGTTGATCCCTTCATAGTTTTTCGGCCCGTAATAGACGTGAAACTATCTGATTTCGACACAAATTCCTCAATTTTTCCTCGATTTTTAATGAGATCACGCACTGTTTGTTCTCCTAGATTGTGCTCTCTGGCAAGAGAAGATACTGTTGTGCCTTTATCATGTTGTCCCAAGATCTGCAACTTGGTATCGATTGATAATACATTTCGCTTACGTTTATTAAGGCGGGATCCTGAATTAGCCGGTTCGAAAAATCGATATTTTGAGGAATTTTTTTCGGGTAAAAAAAAAAGCAAGTTTAGCGAAATTTTCAGATTATTTTATTACATGTCTTAACATAAGAAAACAATTTTTTTTAAAGAAAAATATCAACAGGCAACCGATTTTTATGCACATTCGTGCCACTGCTGTTTCCATGCGGCGTGACAAATGGAGCTCGTTATTTTCATCTGAAACAAAAAAACTAAAAACCATTTTAATTGTGACATATTTTTCTTCTATATGAACTAAAAAAAACGAAAAAAAATTTGAAATTCGAATGTTTTTTCGGGTTTGAAGTAAAAAATGTGCTTTTTTTGAAAAAAAAAATTATTTCAACTTGCTAAAAAAATTGTTACGAATTTTTTTTTTCGACAATGTTTTTAGTTCAAATAGAAAAGAAAACGATACTGAAGCGAACAAGCTTTGGTTTGTTTCGATTGGACTTCTAGTTTTTTTGTAATCAGTTACGCCAAATTAGAAAAATCGTAAAAACGAAAACTCGAGAAAACGGGCGCCCTAACTGCCCGAGCGCCCGTATACCTGCTCGACACTCCACTACGTTCAGTGCTGTATCTTTGGAAATATTTCGAATTGGGCTATAAAACTTTGTCTAGACATTCTTAGATACATCAGGAATAGATTTAAAAAATTTTAAAAAAATCGATTTTTTGGACCTTCTAATTCAGGATCCGGCCTTAATCGCTGGTGGATTCGTGTTTTGGCCGAGCACGGTACACAAAATATATTATTGCGAGCAGAACCAGCTCAGGTTGGCGATCAACTACTGACTGGCAAACGTCAAATTGTAATTTACTATATGAGTTTGATGAATTTAGTATACATGGAGTATTTGATACATTGTAAGTTTGTATCAGGACAAGCGCCGAGGCCGCAAGCGAATTTGGACGGGTCTCGCGCGTCGCGCACGCGAGGCGCAGAGACGCACGGTTAATCCGCTCCCCGGATAACTCGACCCCGGTTAATCGGGGTTGTACTGTAGATGTAAAAATTAAGGAAGGGCTAGAGAACTTAAAAAAGAAAATTTTAGAGATGGAAGAGGAAAAAATTTTAAAAATCAACATATAATGAAAAATATAAGTATCTAGTTGAAAAGGAGGAAAGACCATGAAAGTACTGGTCGGAAGAGGGAATTAAAGGGAATGACAAAGAAATGTGGGCAAGAATGAGATGTGGAAATATAGGAAGAGCGGGAAAGAAAGGTGAAAAAGATTGGAGGTGCCAGGATATGTAAAGAGGAGAGCGAGACGATAGAGCACCTGTTGGTATGTGAAAAGGGATGAGAACGAGTATCTGAGAAGGCAAAAAAGAGCGTGGACGAATGGGTGCGCGGTGTAGATATGCTGGAGATAAAGGAAGAAATTATAAATATGTTGAGGGGAAAGATCCAAAGAGGAATATGCGAGTATTATCGGGAAATAGAGGAGTGGTGTAAGAAATTGGATAAGGTGGAAGGGGAAGGATAGAGTGAAGGAGGGGAATAGTAGAACAAGAAAAAGACAAAAAAGGATGGAAAGGGTTAAGGGGAGGAGCAGGCGAAGCAAAAATAGGTTAAGATAGAGAGTAAGAAAAATATACGTTTGTAAAAGACTTGTATTAAAAGTCATGCAAATAAAACTCGAGGATTTTTTTCGTGTATTGTTTTTTGTCAAAACGGCGCATTTCTAAAACAAAAAGTATGCCATGAGAAATTCGTCAGAAAATTGTTTATCAAAAAGGAACTATGCAATATAATAACAAAAAAATCCTACGTAGCGCCTCAGAAAATGTAATTCTAAATATACATTTAAAATTTCAAGTGAATCGGTTGAAATTTGTTTGAGTTATGAGTCCGGACAACTTGAAAAATGTAGTTTTGAGATAAACGCGTTTAAAGTTGGTAGAATGTCACGACATGAATCAAGAAGGCTTGCGCTGGAATTCGAAGATCGAGTACTCAGAGATTTTTCACACCCATAATCTTTTGCAATATAATTTTATAGGTACCAAGGTACATTTTTAGCAACAACAAAGAAATCAATTTTTGGAAAATCCTAGAGTGGCTTAAGGCCTTAAATGTCATAAAAATTTCAGCCGACGCAAATTTCAAATAATCATTATTTTTCAATGAAAATTTTACTGTAGCTACTAGAAATATTGATTATTCATATGGGAAAAGATTTTTCACTAAATAATAAAGCCTGTAAAAAAAAATCCCGAAAAAAGCGTTTTTTTCGGCGTTACAAGTAGCCCTCGCCCCTTAATTGCCGTAACTCGAGAACAAAGGGGTTTGTGGTCAAATTTCAAGAGAGGAAAAAGATTTATTTTTCTATTTTCAACGCAATAGAATTTTTTCAGATTTTTTTCGACATTTTTTTATCAAGTTACGGTAATTCTACTACGAAGACTCCTACGACAAAAGGACGTCGATTTTCCGGCTATCATCTCGCGCGTTTCTCGAAGATTGTTTCTCGATCAATCGAATCTACCTAAAAGAGAGAGAGAGAGAGAGAGAACGAGAGACCAAGAGAGAGAGAGAGAACGAGAGAGAGAGAGAGAGACCAATGGCAAATATAGAAGAGGAAGGGTTTCTCCGCGAAGTTAATGACGTCAGAGGAGTGCAGCAAGTCTGTTCGGGTACGAGGTGTCTAAGGGATGGTGATCGGTGCTCATCGTTCGGGTATCAGGTGGTCGGCCCCAATCTTCGCGACTAGTCATCCGTCGAATCCTATTATTCGTTGGTAGAGCTCGATCGCCTCGTTCGCGCAGCGGTGACAATCGTCCTACCACCTTCCCTCCCCCCCCCCCCGCCCCCCTGTGCCCTTCATTCCACTCGCAACCCCCTTCCGGTTTGGTCGCGTGTGCGAAACGGGAATTCGTCACCTGGGCACAATTTGTCGTCTCGTTCGAGATAGAATTTTCCTTCTGACGTTGGGAAAGCTCGTTACGACGTTCTCAAGTTCCCCGAGTAGTCTCGCGCAGTCTTGCGAATTTCTTCGCTATCGAGTCTAGAAGAACCTGCGAGACGTCATTTCGAAGATCCACACGTGTGGCTTCATCGCGAGCCCGTGAAACGGCGATTACTCTCGTTCATCGTGTGTATATTGATAACGTTGATGGATCCCTCGAGGCGAGAATTCGCGTGACAACGAACGATCCTCTCGCCGACCCAATTTCAGTTACCAAACGTCGTAACCTCGTACTTGGTTATTACTAACAGTCTCACATTGGGTGGCTTGTGACAATTGGGGCTCGCAGGCAGTTTGTCATATGGACATTACGCGGGGTGAGGAAATACAATGTGGCCAATGGGTAATTTTTTTGGCCAATATGCCATTTTTTGGTAAATGTGCCATTTTTTTGGCCAATGTGCCAATTTTTTTTGCCAATATACCATTTTTTTGACCAATGTGCCATTTTTTTTGCCAATGTGCCATTTTTTTGGCCAATGTGCCATTTTTTTGGTCAATGTGCCATTTTTTGGCCAATGTACCCATTTTTTTGCCAATTTACCATTTTTTGGCCACTGTACCCATTTTTTTGCCCAATGTGCCATTTTTCTGGCCAATGTGCCATTGTTTTGGCCAATGTGCCATTTTTTGGTAAATGTGCCATTTTTTTGGCCGATGTGCCAATTTTTTTTGCCAATATACCATTTTTTTGACCAATGTACCATTTTATTGGCCAATGTGCCATTTTTTGGCCAATGTACCCATTTTTTGGCCACTGTGCCCATTTTTTTGCCCAATGTGCCATTTTTCTGGCCAATGTGCCATTTTTTGGTAAATGCGCCATTTTTTTGGCCAATGTGCCAATTTTTTTTGCCAATATACCATTTTTTTGACCAATGTGCCATTTTTTGGGCCAATGTGCCATTTTTTTGGCCAATGTGTCATTTTTTGGGCAATGTACCCATTTTTTTGCCAATTTACCATTTTTCGGCCACTGTGCCCATTTTTTTGCACAATGTGCCATTTTTCTGACCAATGTGCCATTGTTTTGGCCAATGTGCCATTTTTTGGCCAATGTGACCATTTTTTTGGCCGATGTGCCCATTTGTTTTGGGCAATGTGCCCATTTTTTTGGGCAACGTACCATTTTTTTGGGCAATGTACCATTTTTTTGCCAATGTGCCATTTTTTTGGCCGATGTACCCATTTTTTTGCCAATTTACAATTTTTTGGCCACTGTGCCCATTTTTTTGCCCAATGTGCCCATTTTTCTGGCCAATGTGCCATTTTTCTGGCCAATGTGCCATTGTTTTGGCCAATGTGACAATTTTTTTGGCCGATGTGCCCATTTGTTTTGGGCAACGTACCATTTTTTTGGGCAATGTGCCATTTTTTTGGCCAATGTGCTATTTTTTTGCCCAATGTGCCATTTTTTTCCAATGTGCCATTTTTTTTTGCCAAAGTACCATTCAACATTTTATTCATCGTTAAAAGTTTATGAAAAGACGTTTTTCAATCTTAGCCGACGTAATTTTGGGCTTTCAGTAAGAACTCGCTGACATTCATAATCGGCGAAAATTTTCCAATCGGATAGACCCTTGAAATAGTTTAAACGTCGAAAAATAAATTCCGAAAAATGGCCGAAAAAGAGGCAAAGGAGTTCGTCTGGAAAAATTGACAAAGATCGATGGTCCGTTTTTGAAAATTTACCAAAAATTGAAACATCATCGGAGCTCGACTAATCAAACACCCCTGACACCCTGGTGTTTCATCCCCCCCCCGCCCGCATACAAGAATCCGTACAAAAATACAAAAATTAAGGGGAGAAAACTCTACAGAATTTTCAAAAAAATCGATTTTTTTTACATATTTCGAAACTGTAATATATTAAGAAGATACTGTTAAAAGGAAAAATCTAAATATGAAATATTTACAGAGTTATAGCTCATAGTGCAGTGTGCTCATAGAATCAGCATCTCTTCTAGAAGCATAGTGCTCATAGAAGCAGCATCTCTTACCAATTTACAAAGATTTGTCGAGGTAAGATTTACTCGAAAGATGCTTGGGTGGCCATACCCAAAACGCGAACGAGAGTTTCAACGCAACAGTTTGGCGATTAGCTCCAAAACACCTCCATTCTCGGCTCAAAATCGTTGAAATCGCAGCCTATATTGCTGCTGGGATGTTTAATGAAGGCTATTCCTCCATTATAAGAATTATAAATGCGTTGGACATAATTGTTGGGACGTACGGCAAAGTTTTCGCCGAAAACTCCGACGAGGCACGGATAGCAGAGGCAGAACCGGATGAGCCTTTCCTCGACGATAAGCAGCTCGTACAGCCCGAAAACAGCAGCAAATGGAAGAAAATCAGCTTTTCGAGGAAGTTGAAGGGTTAGTGTATGGGCCTGGAATCGCTGATTGATCGGTAAGTCACTAAAATTTATAGTTTTATCGTATTGAAACTTCAAACGCGACTATCTCGAAACTACATTTTCAAAAACTGCTCGCACTGTAGCTCAAAAAGTTATCGATCGATCTCGCTGAAATTTTGTGAGGTTTCTTTCTATGATATTACCGGAAGGATAAACCCAAAGTTTGAAGGATATCGCGTAGATAGATAATTTTTTGGGGGTAAAAACTGTCGAAAAAATGGTCGAACATTTGAACTTTTGGTTAAAAAGAGCCTGCGTAATTATCAATTTTATACTTTTTTATAATTTTATAGGTTTATCCTGCCCCTACATGTGTCAGTAATCGAAAAATATTTTTGTTTTCTGTTTCAGATGAACAGTAAAAATGTGAAAAATTGAGCATTTTTTGATGGCACAGCAAAGACGCCTGGGGGGGAAAAGGCTATAACGTCGCCATTTTCTTTTGTTAAAAAAAAATGTTTTTCAGCTCTTTAAACCTATAAATAAAATCACATTAAAATTTAAAAATGATGCGATTATTTCTTCACCCTCAAAAAAATTCACAAAAAATGGCTCATTTTCGGGCGTCTAAAGGATTTTCTTCCCTTAATTTCGTGCCCCCTACTCCCCTTCACAGTGTTACCCAATTCGCCCACATCTCTTCCACCCCCAACCAATTGACCCAAAACCCTAACGTTTCGCCCTACACAGCACACCTGAAAAAAAGTCTTCCCACCATTTCCATTCCTACCTCAATTTTTTTTTTTTTTCCCCCACAGCCCTCTATTCCAACTCGCCACTGCTCGACATTTGCCTCGAGGACTTTTCCCAGCCCGAATCCACACGATCAACGAATCAATCGATCCTCGTCCCCGTGGAGCGCTTGAAGGCTCAATTAATGGGGATTAAGCTGCGATAAGCATCGCGAAACGGGTCAATTATATTTGCCGCAATGTCTGTTGCACAGAGAAGGAGGAGGGGGAGTGGGAGAGGTTAAATCCGCACGATGGTACATCCCTCTCTATCCAAGTCTCTACGAGTTGAGCTTACGTCTCGCTCTTCTCGGCCCTTCGCACCAAAGGGACTTTGGTTATTGCGTCACCGAAACGCCCATCATTGGAGACGCGAGAAAGGTCGGGGCACCAGGGTTCGAGTGGAATGGGGAGGAGGAGGGGGGGGGGTGGAGGGTGGAGGGTGGAGTTACGAGGATTGAGTGTCATATTGATCGAATCGCTGCTTGGCTCTATAGCGATGTTAAGGAGTTAGGCTACTGTAAAAATGTCAAAAACTCGTTTGTCGCTTGGGACAATGCAAATTTAAGAGGAAGGTCCAACGTGTGGTACAGAAATCGCGGGGTGAAGGTGAATGTATGATTAGAACGATATAACTGCTAGTGAAAATTTAAAGTATTCACGGATGGACCGTCGGGCAAAAAGTTAGTCCAAAATGGGCGAATCGTGGATTTACGAGTCTAGATCATGTCTTACATGTTTAGCCTTACAAATAGTTAATTTAATAATAAGCGAACACTTATTGGGAGTAGAAATAAGTCTCCGCCATTTGACAAAAGATGGCCCCACCAGGAGGTTATGGTTGAAATTGTCCATTTCGAGGTGATGGCAAGACCATAACCTTGAAATATTAGGGATTTTGTATCAGCATCACATAATTTTTTTCGTGCGAAAATGTCGAGTTTTGAGCCGAATAAGCGTCAATTGCGGGAACTTATGATTTACTTCTTCAATTTGAAGATATCTGCAGCTGAGGCGCATCGATTGCTTGTAGAAGCATATGGTGAGGCTGCTTTAAGTGAGAGAAGTCGTCGCGAGTGGTTTCAAAAGTTTAAGAACGATGAGTTTAACGTCGAAGACAAAGAACGTAGCGGAAGGCCGAAAGTGTACGAAGACGCGGAATTGGAAGCGTTATTGGAGGAAGATTCGTGCCAAACGCAAGAAGAACTTGCACTTACATTAGGAGTGACTCAACAAGCAATTTCACATCGTTTAAAATCGTTGGGAATGATTCAAAAGCAAGGAAATTGGGTTCCATATGAACTGAAGCCGAGAAACGTTGAACGCCGATTTTGCACATGTGAAATGCTGCTTGCCAGGCATAAGCGAAAGGGTTTTTTGCAGCGTATAGTCACTGGTGTTGAAAAATGGATCCACTACGGTAACCCAAAGAAGAGGAAATCATGGAGACCACCTGGCCATGCTTCAACATCGACAGCCAAGCCGAATATTCATGGAAAAAAACTCACGTTGTGTATTTGGTGGGATCAGCTTGGTGTCGTGTATTATGAGTTGCTCAAACCGAACGAAACCATTACTGGGGCTCTCTACCGAACACAATTGATGAGATTGAGCCGAGCACTCAAGGAAAAACGCGCCCACCACTACTCCCGACACGACAAAATTATTCTCCTGCATGATAATGCTCGTCCACAAGTTGCGGCGCGGGTCAAAACCTACTTGGAAACACTCAATTGGGAAGTTTTACCCCACCCGCCATATTCACCAGACATTGCTCCCTCTGGCTATCATTTATTTCGATCGATGACGCATGGCCTGTCTGAGCAGCACTTTACATCATATGAAGATACCAAAAATTGGCTCGATTTGTGGATAGCCTCAAAAGATTAAGCGTTCTTCCGACGCGGTATCCATATACTGCCAGAAAGATGGCAAAAAGTAGTGGCTAGCGATGGACAATACTTTGAATAAAACATAAAGTACCGTTCTTTCACAATAAATGCTCAATTTTTTATTAAAAAAACGGCGGCGACTTATTTGTACTCCCAATAGGAATGTTTATTTTCCACTTTTAACATTAATTGAAGTCAAATTCGGCGATATTAACGTGCGCTTGATTGAGGTTTTGTCAGTGACTGTACATCTGTTTCAACTGTCCAACAACAAAAAATAAGTAAATAAATAAATATTAAAATAATCAAAATTGGGATTTAATTTCACATCCATATTTTTTTTCAACTCGCAACACACTCTACAAAAACAGCTCTAAAAAACATAAAAAAATAGGGGTTATTTCCATAAATATGAAAAATATAAAAAAATCTGATATATTGGGGGAAATAAAAAGTTCTGAACGTTTTCCGGTAGATGTCTTTAGTGAGCCATATCTCACGAAGTATACATCGCATCGGGTCATACTATACGGCGATTTAAAGGTGACATTACGTTTCAAAAAAAGTTCTTTGACAGTTTTGTGTTTGGTGAAGCCCGCTGTGTGTTACAGCGTTCCAAAATGGAGGTAAAAAAAGAGAAAATTCGATACATTCTTCAGTACCACTAAGACCAAGGTGAAAAGGCGGAGCAGGCGGCCAAAAAAATGTGTGCTGTTTATGGACCCAATACAGTATCGAATGCAACAGCAAAGCGGTGGTTCCAACGATTCCGTTCTGGTAATATGGACGTCGAAGATGAGGCACGCTCTGGTAGGCCAATCGTCGAAAATGTCGATAAAATCATGGAAATCGTCGAGTCGGACGGACATGTGAGCACTTATTCCATTGCCCAGCAACTGAAGATTAGCCAGAAAACCGTTTGGAACCATTTGCATAAGGCTGGTCTCAAGAAGAAGCTCGATGTATGGGTGCCACACGAATTGACGCAAAAAAACCTTTTGGACCGAATTGATGCCCGCGATTCTTTGCTGAAGCGTAACGAAATCGACCCATTTTTGAAGCGGATGGTGACTGGCGATGAAAAATGGGTCACATACGAGAACAACAGCCGAAAAAGATCGTGGCCAATCGCGGTGAGCCGGCCCAAACGATCGCCAAGCCCGGATTAACGGCCAAGAAGGTTTTGCTGTGTGTTTGGTGGGATTGGAAGGGAATCATCCACAATGAGCTGCTCCCATCGGGCCAAACACTCAATTCGGACCTCTACTGTCAACAACTGACCAGATTGAAGCAGGCGATCGACCAGAAGCGGCCAGAATTGGCCAATAGGAAGGGTGTTGTGTTCCATCAAGACAACGCCAGGCCGCACACATCTTTAACGACGCGCCTGAAGCTCCGAGTGCTTGGATGGGAGGTTCTATCGCACCCGCCGTATAGTCCAGACCTGGCACCAAGCGATTATCACCTTTTCGAGCATTTGCAAAATTTCCTTCATGGTACAAAACTGGCCTCGAGAGAGGCTTGTGAAAATGAGCTCGTCAAGTCTTTTACCAATAGGGACGAGGACTTCAATGGCGGAATTATGGAAATTGCCTTCAAAATGGACAAAAGTTATCGAACAAAACGTCGCATATCTGATCTAAATCGGATAATCCTATGTTAATTTCATCGTCGAAATAAAGCGAAAGAACGCTCAGAACTTTTTACTTCATCCAATATATCAAAATATCGAATATTTTCGATATTCATAATATCGAATTTTTACGAACCCTGCTTAATAGTGTTCTGAATGTGTTATAACGTAACAAAAAAAAAAAAAGATAGTCTTCAGAAAAACGCCTTGTCGAGACAACGACCTTAAGGGCCAGGGCGAATGCAGACGTAACGCACAACCGATACTCACCCCCGGGGGTTTTCTCGTTTCGTGCCACGGAGATGAATCCTCTCCTCTCCTCATTTTACTTGTTCTCGCTCGAGAGCGTATACATAGAAATTTTGACAGTTGCATTACACGAGGGGAGATTGAATCGAAGGTGTATCGCATGGACATGACAGAGAGAAACGTTGGCTGTATACTCGCGAATAAGTGCGGGAGGGGGAGGACGGGGAGAGAGAGAGAGAGAGAGAGAGAGAGAGAGAGGGCCCGGGGCTAGGCAGGTGACATCGAGCTTCGTCGCGCGCCATCCGCAGAAAATGAACGACTGTGTGTTGCACGTGATTGTCCCTCGCCTCCCTATAGACATTTACATGCATACACGTGTAAACGTGTATTAGGAGCCATTGCAACACGTACACGATGACGGAGACTTTGGTCGGATCGCGCGTCACGTGCATCGCCACGGGTTCATCCGCACGTACCACTCCACCGTTTGCCTCTCCCTCGTACACCACACCCCGGCCACTCCTCACCTTGTCGCCCGAGCACAAAAATAGATGTTCAATGCTTTGACATGGATACGGGACATTGCCCGTTCGTGCTGGTCAAGTCCGAATGGACATTATTTTGTATTTCGTCCAAGACTTATCGAAGCTCCGACGAAATTTCTTTGGATTTACCATCCGTTTGACAAATGCGGGTAAATCTTTAATTACCTGCGAACCAAGATACTTTGTATAGAAAGAGTGAATTTGTCCAACCGTGGTCACAGACCGGTGGTCCCTATTGTCCGAAATAGACTCACTTGGTCGAAAGAAAATTTGGACCGCCGATTGGGACAACGTAATCTTGACGGACGAAGCTTTTGGCTTTGGGCACATGGAGGTCTTTGTCACTAAATTATGAAATTAGTGAAACGTGTGCCTTGGAAACGCCAGGCGATTATTAATAGAGGAGACGAATGGACCACTTATTTATACATACAAAAAGGGTTTCTCGGCTGACTGACTGACTGGCATAAAGGGCAGGACAACAACTCTATTCTTTATTACGCTATTCTCACAAGGGGACTCGGTCAGACGACAACCGAGTTTGGCGATGTGCTTTTACGAGATTGTAGGTAGATAGGTACTGATGTTCCTTGAAAAAGAACAACTTCCAACTCGGCGCTTAAGGCGGGCAATCACTTTGGAAGCTTCAAAAAATAATTTTATTTTTTTATTTCATAAATCGTTGGCAAAATATCTTAAGTATACATCCTGAAAATTTCAAAACGATATTCGGATTCCTTCTAACGGTATGTATATAAAAGATGAAGACTCTCCGCTCGACTCCCAAGCGCGCTCAGGTATCCACGAGCGCTCAGTTAGGTAGTTTGGGTTTGTTTGGGTTTTCATAACCCAAACGAACCCAAACTCGACCGTTTGGCGATTAGCTCCAAAACATCTCCATTCTGGGTACAAAATAATCGAGGTAGCGGCATTATTTGCTGTTATTTTATTCAATGAAGGAAATTAAGCCCTACTCGTGGTTACGAATGAATTACAAATCGTAGTTGGCAAGCAGAGCTACGGATATGCCGAGCAAATGGATCAGATGCGCGTGGCTCGGCAAAATAGAAAAAGTTTATTAGAGACAAAAGAAGCCTCGAAAAGCACGTAAAGAGGAAATGCAAGCTTCAAATGAGTTGCACGAGGAAGACGAAGGACTGCTGTATGATACTGGAATCGCTGATTAATCGGTAAGACACTTTATCATTTGATTAAACACATTTGACTTTGAGTTTTTCGTTTGTGAAACTTTAAACGTGTTTTTCTCGAAACAAAATTTTTTCAATTTGCGGGAATCATAACTCAAAAACTAATTGATGGATCTTCTTCAAATTTGGAACACGTTCACATAATATAATTTATTAAAACATGAACCTAAAGTTGGAAAGACTAAATTGTTTAAAACATATTTATTATTGCAAAATGCCGGGAAAAAATGCTAAGAATCGATCATTTTTTTTTCAAACACGTTCC
The DNA here is from genome assembly GCA_963932345.1 of Ophion ventricosus. Taxonomy (NCBI): domain Eukaryota; kingdom Metazoa; phylum Arthropoda; class Insecta; order Hymenoptera; family Ichneumonidae; genus Ophion; species Ophion ventricosus. Next base: position 37,879,828 of record OZ010711.1, on the reverse strand, counting down.
AACATTCGATTCTCGATTTTTTTTTTCAAAATTTAGGTTCATGTTCTTAAAAAAAACATCTCAAGAAAGTATAAAAATTTGTTGGAATATTTCAAATGCGAATTGCGAGCGGAGTAATTGCCGAGAAATTAATGAAAGTGATGAAGAGTATCGCCTTTTTTAACGATGAATTAATAGCAATCATTGAAAAACTCAATATATATTGAGTTTTTGGGTAATTATTGATAATAATAAGAAGATCTGAACGTATTAATTAAATTTAAAAATAAAAAAAAAACGAGCGATAATTTCAAACTAGATGAAGAATATAAGAAAAAAGAAATTGGATATACAAAATTTTTTAAACGGTGATTACAATCACGCTGGCAAGAATTCTAAACGCAATATAAAAAAGTTGGATTTAAATGAAAGTAAATAAATAAAAATAACGTTTACAAGCGTTTCAATTGAAAAAAAAAAAGAATAAAAATAGCGGTAGCAGGACTCGAACCCTTGACTCGAAGCTTGACCAAAGTAGATTTCATTTTTATACGGCAGACTGTTAAGGAATTGAAGGGCGATAATTCCAAACTTGCTCAACATGCCCCTCCGCAAGCCTAACGTTATCACGAAAGTGTGATTAAAGTTCAATGTTTTATGTGTGTTACGTGATTATCGGCTATTATGTGAATTGTATTTAAGGCGCCAGTCCACTTTAAAAATTTCAAAAAATCGATTTTTTTACTGTTTTCGAAAGTACATAGATTCAGAAATATTGTGTCAAAATTTTATGAAAATCCGAGCTCTCTAAGTCAAACTCGGCCCGATCGCCATCGGATTCGCCGAAAATCGCGATGACGAGCGTGTTCGCTCTGCAAACCGCCGCGGTTCTGAGTGCTCAAAAGAGACCAGAACCAAACGAAAGCAAGCAAGACTTGAAGAAATCGACGATGATGAGCAATCAGAAGGGATTTTGTACGGTGCAGGAATTGCCGATTGAGTTTTGGTAAGAGTTTTTCATAGTACAAACTTCAAACGCGTTTTTTCTCGAAACAACGTTTTTAAAATCTAGCTCCATCGTATCTCTAAACCAAAAAAACGGATTCTCTTGAAATTTGAACCACATATTGTAAACACGATTCGCAACAAGATGACCCTCGATGGTTTTAAAATTTTGATTTTTACTCTTTTTTTTTGCGAAAAACTGCGAAAAAACGCGTTTTTTTTTTACTTTTTTCGTTTTTCATCTGCCATTTTTTTATTTTTTGATAAAACTTTATATCCGAGGGTCATTTTATAGCTGGTGTCATACTGAATCTAATGGACTTTGATTTTTTTGTTTCAGACAAGCCGTTGCCGAGTTGTGATGGAGCTACCTAGCCCACCTATTTTTCAGGCGTTACGCTAAACTATAGTTTTTATACTTAAAAATGAATAAAAATGAATTAAATTTTTTTTTTTTTATGTATTTCAAGACTTTATTTATCAAGCCCAACAACTTTTATATTTATATCTTTTATAAAATCCTCAAAAAAAAAATCGCGAAAATAGCCTTTTTTTCGTGGCTTCAGAGTGGACTGACGCCTTAATAAAAAGTTGATTGTGAACAAACTTCTATTCAGGCCAACCCCCCCACCATCCCAGAAATGAATCTCTCTCCGAAGGCTATCTCTCTCCCCTCCCTCCCTCCCCCTCGCCCTCTCTCTCTCGCGCTCTCTCCTATTGTCTATTCCACAAGTTCTCAACCCTGCGATTCATTTGAAAAATGAAAAGCTCCAGCAGTGGCCGAGGGACGTGAAAAAGAGACGTCTCGCGCGTTGATCGTAAAGTAGACGAGTCAGAGGGTTAGAGAGATGGAGATGGGGAGGGGGGGGGGGGGACGGGGGGAGGGGAGTAACGGCGAACCGAGTCGGACGTATATCACGATAATTTGATACAAAATGACCAGCTTGGGGTTCTCGACTATACGGTCGCGGGATAGCAGCCGCCGACAAGAATATGATGCCCCCTAATAACGTTGATTTATACGAACAGGTTGAACGGCGAAAGGGGGGTCTCGCTAGTGGCGCCCGGGACGTGTGCGAGGGGTCGAGCGTCCGCGCGCATCCCGTACACCAGAAACCACTTCAACGCCACAACCCGGGGGCTACTACCTACCCGCGTTGCTTACTTTGAATTGATTGCCGTATCCCGTTACGCAAATCCTGATGGCGCCATCGTCGCCCACCACCGGATTACCCATACCACCCCGTATATATACGAGCAAAAAGAATTTAAAAAAAAAAAAAAAAAACACTTCCCGAGCACACGTGATTAAAGACCTATTTGCCTATCAATCGTCGAAACGGAAAAATTATGACGGACAATTGTTACGTCTCGGGTTGTACGCGCGTGTGTCAGATTTCGTCTTACCGCTAAAGTGTCCAGTCCACGTCAATGTCAAAGCCTCGTTAATCATCAACGTCGTGTTAAGGGGAGAAAATCCTTTAGAATTTTCAAAAAATCGATTTTTTAAAAATATATTTCGAAACTATAATATTGGCAGTAAAAATTAATTCGGTCCGTTTTCAAGAGATGGCTCTGGCTGTTATGAATGTTTCATAGTGACAGCTGATTTCGCTGGTTTCAGAGAGGTTAGACATCTGTCAATAACATTCAGTTTATATCGCTTTGAGTTCCATTAAAAACCTTGTTTTTTACTGTGTTGAATATGTCGAGTGTTTGCGTTAACTGAGCAGCATTTGCGGGAAGTTTTACTTTTCTGCTTTAATTGGAAGAAAAGTGCAGCCGAAGCGCATCGAATGCTTGTTGAAGTTTATGGTGATGATGCTCCAACTGATGAATCATGTAGGGAATGGTTTCGACGCTTTAAGGCAGTAGTCTGCTTTACAGGCTTCAAAAAATCGATTTTTCGTTTTTGTCTTAAATCTATTCCAAAACTATCCAAGAATATGTGTTCAAAATTTTAGAGGCCAATTCGACATATTTTCGAAGCTAGATCAGTTTTAGTGGCCGAGCGTCGAGCAGGTGCGAATGCTCGGGCAGACTTTACAGCCCGTTTTCTCGAGTTTTCATTTTCACAAGTTTTGGAAAACGGTGCCGGCGATAGTAAAAACAATATATGTCCGATCGAAAAAAACCAAAGTGATCTAGCTTCAGTATTGAATTATCTTCTATTTGAACTAAAAAAGTTGGACAAAAGTACTATTTAAATTACTTGTTTTGCAACTTAAAGTGAATTTTTTTTTTCAAAAAAGTGAATTTATTTTTCAAACTTCGAAAAAATTTGGAATTTCGTCATTTCTTCGGTATTTTTTTAGTTCATATAGAAAAGGAACTTATAAAAACTAAAAAAAAATTTGGTTCCACTGTTTCAGATGCATCGCACGACCTCCATCACCGGCACCGATTTACGAGTGCACACTCCAGGCGCCCCAGAAAAATCGTTACAACTTTGGCAAATTTCAATAATTTGTAATAATAAAAATTGTTTTTTAAAGCTTGAATATAATATACTATCGTCTCAAAATTTCGTTTACCGCAATCATTTCCTTCCCTTTCAAAAAAATTGTTGAAAAAACGCTTTTTTTCGGCTCCTAAAGCAGACTACTGCCTTAAGAACGGCGATTTCAGCGTTGAAGACAAGCCTCGCCCTGGACAGCAAAAAAAAATTCGAAGATAATGAATTGGATGCATTACTCGATGAAGATCCGAGTCAAACGCAAGAAGAGCTTGCGGATTCATTGGGAGTGACTCAACAGGCAGTTTCCGTACGACTAATATCCATGGGATTGATTCAAAAGCAAGGAAATTGGGTGCCTCGTGAACTGAAATTGCGAGACGTTGAATGGCGATTTTTCTCTTGTGAGCAGCTGATTCAAAGGCAAAAAAGAAAGGGTTTTTTTTATATCGGATTGTGACTGGGGATGAGAAATGGATATTCTACGATAACCCCAAGAAGAAAAAATACTAGGCTTTGCCCGGTAAATCGTTGCCATCGACCTCAACAGCAACACCAAAGCCGAATATCCATGGTTCGAAGGTCATGCTGTGTATCTGGTGGGACCAAAAGGGTGTTGTGTACTACGAGCTGCTACAACCTGGCGATTCCATTACGGGCGATCGGTATAGACTACAATTGATTCGTTTGAGCCGTGCATTACGAGAAAAACGGCCGGAATACGAGCAAAGACACGACAAAATTATTCTTCCGCGTGACAACGCTCGGCATCGTGTCGCAAAAGTCGTAAAAAAATATTTGGAAACGCTCGAATGGGATATTTTACCGCATCCGCCGTATTCTCCGGACGTTGCTCCTTCTGATTACTGGTTGTTCCGACGGATGCAGCAGAATTTAGCAGGTCACCGGTTCGCTTCTTTCGCAGAAATCGAAAATTGGCTCAAAACTTGGATCGCCTCGAAAGACGAGACTTTTTGTTCGAGATGGAATTCGAAAATTGCCTGAGAGGTGGGAAAAAGTAGTAGCCAGCGATGGAAAATACTTTGATTAATCTATTCATACCTTTTATTTTGAAATAAATGGATTTTTTACCACAAAAAAATGGACCGAATTAATTTGTACTCGCAATATTTTTATGCATTTTGTTGATTATGCGAAGAGAAAGTGTTAAATATTATTTTTGTTCGATTTTAAGGGGGAATATATCTTGGTAGATATTTTTTTTGCATTTTTTTTTATTGGCTTAAAAGGTCCCTTAACTATTCAAAAATGTTGAATTAGAAGGACAATTGTATGGTCCAGCCATCGCTGATTAAAGGTAAACACGAAATCTCCATGATTTTACAGTACTTAAAACTTTAAACGTATTTTACTCGAAACTATGTTTTTAGACACGGGCGTATGCGTAGCGCCTCGAGTTTTCAATCGATCGACTTGAATTTTAGCTGTAGCTTCTTGACAACATTTTCTAGTCCAGTACGTAGGATTTTTTCGATAAGTTGAAATTAAAAAATTTTATGATCGATATTCGACCGATTTTTTTACGATTTTTTTTTTTTTTTTTCATATTAACGCCATTTTTTTTTAAAATCAGTATTTTGAAAAACCCCTACGTACTGGACTAGTTTTTTATATCTACTTTCGAAATATTTTTCGTTTTTTTTTCTAGCTTGAAAATTATGACCTGTGCGAATACGCCCGTAGAGGACTATCAAAAAAAGGAATTTTCTTTCATCGACTACTGCGCCGCCATTTTGTTTCAAAATAATTTTTAAAAAAATAATTTTTCTTTTGCTTTAAGACTTCTACTAACATGTATAAAGAACTGAATTTAAAAATATTGTTTTGTTTTTCTTAAATAAATTGTCAAAAATGACCCTTGATTTTGCCCTCACACTGGTATATATTCCCCCTTAATCATAAATTATTGTCAACATGGGTAGTGTATGTCCGGTACCGAAATGCAAAACAGAATATAAATCGATGAAAGAATCGCTTTTCACAGTGCCAAACAACATTGAACAATATTGAACAATAAAAACGCCGATTAGGGAATTGAACTCAAAATACTACGAGTGTAAGCGCGGAACGAATCCACTTGGCCAAATCACCTTTGTGACAGCGATAACGAAATGTCATTCATACTCATCAGAATCACCTAAACTTTGCAACTGTTCGGTTAACTTTTTCACGTAAATCCGATGAAGCGTTAAATAGTTATTTATCTTTGATCGTGTAGAAAGTGTAATAGTACTTTCTTCGTTCGTAAATTAAATATTGTTTACGAAACACGGAATAAATGAGAGTAATGGAGTTACGGTTTACAGCGCATGCGTTACATGTGGTAGAAAAAAAAGAATGCTACTCTGTCCCGTGCGCTGTCTTCGTTGCACATCGTACCGATCGTGCCAATTTCTTACGATTGCGAGATAACCGTGGCTGACAAAAAATTTTTGCAAAAAGATCTCAAAACTAGAGACTTGAAGCTTCAAACGATCTTTTTTTTATCTCGATAGGACAGATTTTTCACAGAGATACAGCGTTTCGAAAAACACTAAAAAACAAAGGGAAGAAATGTTCGGTTCCTTCAGATCTTTGGAGTACGAGGGTCGTTTGATAAGTCCGTGCAAAAATGTAAACTACTTAATTTTTTGGGATAAACCTTCTTTTATTTTTCAACATAGTCTCCTTTTAGGCTTATACACTTCATCCAACGTTGCTCTAGTTTGTTGATTCCTTCCGTATAATAGGATTTGTCTAAGTCTGCGAAATAGCCATTCGTTTCTGCAATCACCTCCTCGTTTGAATAAAATCTTTTTCCCGCTGGCCATTTCTTCATATTGGGGAACAAATAATAGTCCGAGGGAGCGAAATTTGGAGAATAGGGGAGATGTGAAACGAGTTGGAACCCTATTTCCATTAATTTTGCGGCCACAACTGCTGAGGCGTGAGCTGGTGCGTTGTCATGATGGAAAAGGACTTTTTTGTGGGCCAATCGTGGACGTTTTTCTTCCAGCTCGGTTTTCAAACGGTCGAATAACGATGAATAATATGCGCCTGTAATAGTTTTACCCTTTTCCAAATAGTCGATGAGGATTATTCCTTGCGAATCCCAAAAGACAGTCGCCATAACCTTCCCGGCCGAGGGAACGGTCTTCGCCTTTTTTTGTGCTGATTCCCCCTTGCCAACCCATTGTTTAGATTGTTCTTTGGTCTCAGTAGTGTAGTGATTTATCCATGTTTCATCCACAGTGACGAAACGACGCTTAAAGTCCTGCGGATTCCTTTGAAACAGCTGCAAACCGTCCTTGCAACACTTGACACGATTTCGTTTTTGGTCAATCGTGAGCAATCGCGGCACCCATCTTGCGGATAACTTTTTCATGTCCAAATGTTGGTGCAAAATATTATGCACCCGTTCATTCGAGATGCCCACAGCACTAGCAATCTCACGCACCTTCACTCTCCTGTCATCCATCACCGTATCATGGATTTTATCAATGATTTCTGGATTAGTGACCTCAACAGGGCGTCCAGAACGTTCAGCGTTGCTTGTGCCCATATGGCCACTCCGAAAATTTTGAAACCACTTATAAACTGTTCTAATCGAAGGTGCACAGTCACCATAATGTTTATCAAGCTTCTCTTTAGTCTCCTGAGGCGTTTTGCCTTTCATAAAGTAATGTTTAATCAACACACGAAATTCTTTTTCGTCCATTTTTTTTCAAAATCACTCGACTTCCTCGGTTCAAACGAATGCCAAACACATAGAAATACACCGATCTAGCTGAAACTTGGTATGTTTTCTTCCAAGAGATGCTACTAACTGAAAATAACCTCGATACGCACCAGTAGCGCCGTCTCTCTGACTTTGCACGGACTTTTCAAACGACCCTCGTACATACACTTTTTTTTCTCGATTTGATATTTCGTATTTTCCCTGACTAATATTTAATTCCCTGACGTTTCCCTGATTTCTCTGACACTTAAAAAATTCCCTAACATTTCGAGGTTTTCCCTGACAGTGGCCACTCTGCGCGAAGAGGGAGAGAGAAACGTATACTTACGAAAATGAGCATAATGAAGAAAGCCGCGAGATAAGACGTCTTGGCCATCCACATGCTGACGAATCGATAATGTTCGCCGGTTATGACGTTCCTGAAAACAAGATCAATTGTCGTATGAAATCACACCGATGTGCGTTAAGTCTGAAGAAAAAGAAGGATAGAAAAATGTTAAGCGGAAGTACCGAAGAAAGCCTTTGTTGTCCTCGTGCTCGGCGAGTGTTTTGATGCTCGCCATTAGAAGATCGTCGTATCCGAGAAGTTCGTTGAGTATAAGCCGGGAAAAAGCGTCACCGAAGCACTTGTCGTTCAGCGGATCGAGGGTAACGATTTTCACTGGTATATTGAGCCTCCTGCGTACGGCCGGTGAGAGACGAAGAAATCCGTATTCCAGAGAATACTCGACGATGTATTCGTCCTCTGGAAAAACTGAGCGTCCTTCAATGATTCGTATGGACCAAGAGCACAGATTTTGAGGAGATTGCTCAGGATCTTTGCGGGGCAGGCGGCAAGCGGGGAAAAAGCATTTCTTACGTGGGTTTGAAAATTTCAAAAAATCCATTTTTTCCTTTTAACTTTATTATCTAATAGTATTGGGTGTTGGAATTAATTCGTAGCGTTTTACAAGAGATGGCGTAGGTAGTACAGTATTTCGTTGTTACCGACAGTAATGTATTCATCGTGAAACAGCTATCATTGAATGTCATTTGCTGTACATAACCTCTTTTTGAATCGTAAATAACAACACTTTATAATTTATTGAATATGTCAACATTTGTGCCGAATAAAGTGTTTTTGCGGGGAGTTTTACTTCATTACTTTAATATGAAGAAAAGTGCTGCTGAAGCTCATCGTATTTTAGTGGAAGTGTATGGTGAGCATGCTCTAGCTGAGCAAACGTGTCGGAAGTGGTTTGCACGTTTTAAAGCTGGTGATTTCGACTTGGATGACAAGGAGCGACCTGGCCAGCCGAAAAAATTTGAAGATAATGAGTTGGAGGCATTGCTCAATGAAGACTCATCTCAAACACTTCAAGAATTGTCTACATCATTGGGAGTTGACTTATCAACGGTAGGAAAACGTCTTAAAACTTTGGGCATAATCCAGAAGGAAGGACATTGGATCCTATATGAATTGAAACCAAGGGACATTGAGAGGCGTCTTTTGACATGTGAACTGCTGCTTCAACGGGAGAAAAGAAAAGGTTTTTTTGCATCGAATTGTCACTGGTGATGAAAAATGGATCCATTACGACAATCCGAAGCGCAGAAAGTCATGGGTTAAGCCCGGCCAACCATCAACATCAGTGGCAAAGCCAAATATCCATGGGTCTAAGCTCCTGCTCTGTATTTGGTGGGATCAGAGGGGTGTGATTTATTATGAACTGCTGAAACCGAATGAAACCATAACTGGGGATCGCTACCGACTGCAATTGATGCGCTTGAGCCGTGCATTGAAAGAAAAACGGCCGGAATACTCCGAAAGACACGACAAAGTCATTTTGCTGCACGACAATGCTCGTTCGCACGTCGCAAAACCGGTACAAACATATCTGGAAACCCTTAAATGGGAAGTCCTACCCCACCCGCCGTATTCTCCAGATATCGCTCCTTCTGATTACCATTTGTTTCGTTCGATGGCTCATAGCCTGTCTGAGCAGAAGTTCACTTCTTACGAAGATTATCAAAAATAGGTCGATTCGTGGATTGCATCTAAAGACGAGGCGTTCTGCCGACACGGTATTCGTACCCTGCCCGAAAGATAGTCAAAAGTAGTAGAAAGCGATGAGCAATACTTTCATTAATGTATTTTTTTATTTTCATTTAAAATAAATATTTTTTTTCATTAAAAAAACGCTACGAATTAATTCCAAGTCCTAATATTACCTGAAAAATTTCAAAAGGATTCACCGTCCCATTTTCGAGATATTGGCAATCAAAGATTTCCTGGTTTTACAAGTGTTCTTATGGGGAGCAGTGGAAAATTTTACGTTTCAAGCAATAACTTCGAAACTTTCTTACAGATAAAAAAAAAATTCTCAATTACAGAGGAACATACGAGGAAGTGGGTAAAAAAAAATCATGAACTTTGACCCTCTCGTTTCAGAGATATAGCGATTTAAATGAAGCAATGTCTAGCGAAACAAATTATTTCGCAGTTTTTGAAACTACATTTTCAAAAACTGCTCACGCTGTAGCTCAAAAAGTTATCGATCGATCTCGCTGAAATTTTGAGAGCTTTCTGTCTATGATATTACCGAAAGGATAAACCTAAAGTTTGAAGGATATCGCGCAGATAAATAATTTTTTTAGGGTAGAAACTGTCGAAAAAAATGGTCGAAAATTTGAACTTTTGGTTAAAAAGCTTGCGTAATTTTCAATTTTATACTTTTTTATAATTTTATAGGTTCATCCTTTCCCTACATGTGTCAGTAATCGAAAAATATTTTTCTTTTCTGTTTCAGATGAACAGTAAAAATGTGATGAATGGAGCATTTTTTGATGGCACAGGAAAAACGCCTGGGGGAAACGTCGCCATTTTCTTTTGTTAAAAAAAGTGTTTTTGAGCTCTTTAAACCTATAATAAAATCACATTAAAAATTAAAAATGATGCGATTATTTCATCACCCTCAAAAAAATTCACAAAAAATCGCTCATTTCCGGGCGTCTGAAGGGTTTTCTTGCACAACAATCATGCAGACGAATGAGTTGTGACAAAAACAGAGAGAGAGAGAGAGAGAGAGAGAGAGAGAGAGAGAGAGAGAGAGAGAGAGAGAGAGAGAGAGACAGAGACGAACCTGCGCGAACTAATTTCTCGACTTCCGGAACTTGACTCTTCAGAGGATGAAGAACGTTATCAGTGTTTGATAGCTGGTCGGTTTCCTCAGTGACGTTTGCGGTCGACTTCGTCGACGCAAGGGTCTCGTCGTCGGGCGGCTGTGGAACCGGAAGTGCCATTAGCATTCGCGTCGTTAAGAAAGGAATTCCGCAAAACGGTGATAGAAAATCCAAAATGAAACGATGGCAATTGTTACCTCTTTGGTTTCGGTGGTCGTTCCAGCGGTCCACAGGTTCGTGGACAACGGCGGACTCGTTGCCGTCGCGTTGGTAACTCGCGGACCATTTGTATCATCGGTATCAAGGGGAAAGCTCTGGGCCCCGTCGTCGACGAGGGTTGCGTTCTGGTGATCGTTCTCACTGGTAGCTGCGCCCACGGTCTGCTCCTCGTCCACTGCCGATGGCTCAATATTTATAAATCTGCGAATATAAGTCGAACGATTTTTTTTTCGTTTGGCTTTGGGTCCTACGCTTGGCTTTGCTTCTAACAATTCAAGCCTATTTCCGATTTACTGAGGGAAGGGGGGTTTTCTTTTTTTTCTTCTTTTTGTTGTCTTTTTCGCAAACTCACCCGTCCCTCGCCAATAGTCCCAGCACGCTGTTGATGTCGTCGACCCTTTCCTGACGAAGCTTCGCCTCCTTTGCGTAACTCTTCTCTATGCTGTAATCCTCGCCACCGTTGCGCAGTATCTCGACACGCAAAATACCGTCCCGTGGCCACTCGTCCTTTATATGCTCGAGGCAGTTGGTCGGCGCTCGGGAAAACACTATGTGAATGTACGCCATCACGAAGAACGCCATTATGGCCTGAAATTAGACGAAAAAAAAAAACGCCACACACACACACATACACACTTTGGTCAGTGTCAACTCTGGATAAACTTCTGAAAAGCGGAAAGTGAATTTCGATATGAAATTTAGCACACACGTTCATTTTAAGGGGCTGTACCAGTGTGACACTTTCAAAAAATCGATTTTTTTTTTGCCTTTTTCGACAGTTTGGCTTTTTATTGGGTTTGGATTTTGGGTTTTTATGGTAAATATCGTTTTATCTTGTAAAAATCGATAGTTAAATCTTTAAACGCGTTTTTCTCGAAATGAGATTTTTCAAAGGCCATAGCCGGGTAAGTAGGGAAAAATTGCCCCCGCATTTTTTCCAGCGAAATTTGGAGTATATTCTGAGGTATGAAAAAAAAACAAATTTTCTGAAAATTTCATCCCCGCCAACGCAATGGTTTTAGAAAAATGATTTTTTTTTTAAATATCAAAAAAAAATGTTTTTTTCCGGAAACGGTTCAGTGGATCGATTTGTTAGTTTAATTAACAAATTGAACTAACAATAGAAAATTGTTAGTTTAATTAACAAATTGAACTGAGAAAGCCTCATGTGCGTCCTTGAAAATTTCAATCTTCAGAAGTTCTGGTTCCGTCTCGACACATTGGAAAAAAAGTATACCGGTGTTTCGTGGAATACAATCCAGATAAAAATGGATGTGTGGGAATAACACGATATGCTTGTGAGTGTGCTAACGGCAAAAGAACTGTTGGTTGCTGTTCGCATATCGCTGCAATCATATATTATTTAGTCCATGGGCGATATTTATCAAAAATCATCAAGCCGACCAACATATTAAGTCAACTGTTCGAAAGTGACAATACCAATGTAGTAATTGAAGAGGACAGCGATGAAGATTGAAATTTTCAACGACGCACATGAGGCTTTCTCAGTTCAATTTGTTAATTAAACTAACAATTTTCTATTGTATATATATAAGTAAATATATCAGTACAGATATATACTTGAAAAAAATCAATAAAGTCTGTTTCTTTTTTTTTCACTGTAGCGTGTCAAACCGATCATTTTGAAAAAATTATATAATCTAATAAGGTGCCCAAAGATTATATGAAAAAATTTTCGTTATTGTACCCCAAGTGGATTATAGTAAAAAAAAATAAAACAAGGAACATTATTTTTTTTTCAAACCTTAATCTTTCGCAAGATGTTCTATAATTTTATTTCGTAACACGTTTGATCGTAACAAGTACCAAAAAAAAAATCAAATCGATCCACTGAACCGTTTCCGGAAAAAAAATTTTTTTTTTGGTATTTAAAAAAAATTCATTTTTCTTAAACCATTGCGTTGACGGGGATGAAATTTTCAGAAAATTTGTTTTTTTCATACCTCAGAATATACTCCAAATTTCGCTGGAAAAAATGCGGGGGCCAATTTTTCCCTACTTACCCGGCTATGGCCTTTGCTGACATTGTAAATCAAAGAGCAATTATCTGATTGACTTGAAATTTCAACTGAGTACTCTTGAATATATTTACTCTACAATGACATAGGATATTATTGATTGGATGAAAATTGACGATTTGGCGTTGAAAAAAACGAGCATTTTATAGGCAAGAAAACAGAGTTTTTTTTTCATAACTACGCCGTTTTGTTAGATTTTGATATTTTTCGAAAATCCTACGTCATTGTACAGGAAATACCTTACAGTTTAACGACATTTTTTCCTTTTTCGGTTTCAGCTACTCAATCGGCCGAAATCATGTCAGCAGTGGAGGAACTTTTTTTTTTTTTTGGCGCCTCCGAAGGCAGCGCATAAGTCGCTTGGATCTCAATATTTTTCTATGAAAAAATTATGTAATATAGGTCAAATATAGCCAAATATATTCTTAATTTTCCGAAACATTTAATTGAGTACTTTTCTTCCAAAAAATTCCCGAAAATCACGCAAATTTTCAGCGTTCACACTGGTATAGCCCCTTAAGGTATTACTGGATGGATATTATATTTTATTATCAAGATTTAGGATCAAGCGATTGATTGGACTAAGTTTCAAATAAATCGACTGAGTAATTGTCGAGAAATTAATTAAATTAATGAGGAGTATCGCCTTTTTTAACGATAAATTAATAGCAATCATTGGGGAACTCGATATGCACTAACGGTGAAAAGTTTCCGGACGAAAATTCACAAAAGTTGGAAGGATTTTTTATGCCATTTCGCCGATAATTGACATGTATGAATTTAATAAACGGCATTTTGAAGGGAAGAAATTCACCTGCATTCCGTTTTTTTTTTTAACTTTTTACTATTTTTCTTTACGACTCGTACCCTTTTTCGAAAACGACCATTTTTCGCCTTTTTTTTTTGTTTCTTTTCCGGTGGACCCCGTTTATAGACAAAAATTTTTATATGCATTTTTTTTACCGGAATCATAAAGAGGTCGGACGATTTTTTTTTTTTTCTAAAAATATTTTGATTTTTTTTTTTTTTTTTTGAAACAAGAGACAACTTAAAAATAACGTGTAACGCGAAAACAACAAGGATTCAAGGAAAACCTCAAGATAGTAAAAAGTTGAATCGGTTTTCGTTGAATTCTCGAGAATTATTACAGATTTTTTTTCAAAATTTTTTTTCACTTGTTTTCGGTGAAAAAAATCAGTTGATTTAATTACCGTAACTCGAGAAAAAAATGTCGAAAAAAAATTTGAAATAATTCTATTGCGTTGAAATTTGAAAAATAAATTTTTTTCCTCTCTTGAAATTTTACCGCAAACACCTTAGTTCTCTATTTTTAAGAAAAAAAAATAAAAACCAATAATATCTGTTTTTATAAGCCACATTCTTTTTTAGAAACATTAATAACCTGCTTGCTGTAATTGATATTTGCAATTTTTTTTCTCTAGACTTCAATAAATAAATAAATTTTAAGTATCCGGATCCTACTATAAAATACTTGTGACCCCTATTTTAAGACTTGCCTTAAAAGGATTTTTGGCGATAACATTCAAAAATCAATATCCCGAAAACTATGGCGCCTCGCCAAAAATCCTTTTTACGGAAGTCTTATAGCATTAACCCTTTGAAGCATACATTTTTCCTTACGTGCAATCAGCTCAAAACTTTGTACTCGGGGGTTTTCGGGGTCGCTGATTACAAATCTGCACTCAAAATTTGAAAATTCAAGATGGCGGATCCAATATGACGGACCAAAATGCTCAAAGTAGCTTGATGAAGATGAAACTCCGTATGCAGGGGTTTTTTGAGTCGTTGAATTCGAATCTCAGTTCAAAATTGAACAATAAAAATGGCAGTTCCAATCTAGGATAATGAAACACAAATCTGGCTTGGTCACTGATACTAATCTGAGCTTATGATTTAAAAACAACTGGTGAACTGAAACATAAAATTCTCTTGATGGAGAGGAAACTCGGTGCTTTAGGGTTATTGAAGTCGCTAATTTTGAAACCAGTCAAAATATATAAATTTAAAAAGTTCTAAATTAAAAATTAAACAAAGAAACTCGCCACGTTCTCGCCGTTAGCTCCGGGTAATGCTAAAAGCGTAATTCTATTAGAAATTCAGTATAACAGAATCAACATATTGAGCAACTCCGATGTTTTAGTAATTCCAGTAAAATCTCCGGTTTTGGTCCGCCATATTGGATTCGTCATTTTGAATTTCTGGATTTTGAGCTCGAATTCGTAATCAGCGACCCAAAAAACGTCTCTGAATTCATTTTTTGTGTATGGTTCACCTGCTAGATTAGGCACAATTACATTTATTGTCTAAAAAACGTGTTTTTTTGTACTGTAGTGATGATCAACATCCACCAAGTGCAACATAAGCCCTTAATAGTGATATTGTAGTAACAATTGATCTCCTAACATCCTAAATATACATTTACATTCGTCGTTATGCGCTAAAAAATATTTTTTTTATTCAAGTAAAACAGAGTGGAAGTAGGTGACATACCAGTATGTCACTATGCTTCAAAGGGTTAAAGTGAAGGTGCATGAGCAATTTCAGATCAAAATTCGGTTTTGCGCTTTTCGGAAGTACACCCCCGACTCTTTTTCGTTCGAGGAAACATTCTACTTTCTCGGCTTGGAAAAATCATTGATATTCTTTTTATTGTCTCATTCGAATGTATACACCTCCGATATTTCTTCGAATTTTTCGCGGGACATTCCCAATATTCCTATAATTAAAGAGCCGTGATCCGACCCACCTTTCGCAGGTAGAACTTAAGGCCGGATCCTGAATTAGAAGGTCCAAAAAATCGATTTTTTTTTTATTGTTTAAATCTATTCCTGATGTATCTAAGAATGTCTAGACAAAGTTTTATAGCCCAATTCGAAATATTTCCAAAGATACAGCACTGAACGTAGTGGAGTGTCGAGCAGGTATACGGGCGCTCGGGCAGTTAGGGCGCCCGTTTTCTCGAGTTTTCGTTTTTACGATTTTTCTAATTTGGCGTATCTGATTACAAAAAAACTAGAAGTCCAATCGAAACAAACCAAAGCTTGTTCGCTTCAGTATCGTTTTCTTTTCTATTTGAACTAAAAACATTGTCGAAAAAAAAATTCTTAACAATTTTTTTTAGCAAGTTGAAATATTTTTTTTTTTCACAAAAAGCACATTTTCTACTTCAAACCCGAAAAAAACATTCAAATTTCAAAATTTTTTTCGTTTTTTTTAGTTCATATAGAAGAAAAATATGTCACAATTAAAATGGTTTTTGGTTTTTTTGTTTCAGATGAAAATTACGAGCTCCATTTGTCACGCCGCATGGAAACAGCAGTGGCACGAATGTGCATAAAAATCGGTTGCCTGTTGATATTTTTCTTTAAAAAAAATTGTTTTCTTATGTTCAGACATGTAATAAAATAATCTGAAAATTTCGCTAAACTTGCTTTTTTTTTACCCGAAAAAAATTCCTCAAAATATCGATTTTTCGAACCGGCTAATTCAGGATCCCGCCTTAAAATGCGTTTTTTTTTTCTCGAATACACTCAAACTGGGGGACGCGATTCCAAAAAAAAAAGAAAATTTATTCGACTGGTCTGAAATTTTAACATATTCTACGTATCTGGTGCTATTGGATGAATCATGGACATGTCGATTGATCAATATTCTCCTCTCTTCTTTTTTTTCGTTATGAAAAAGAGCAAAAAATGTCATCGTCTCGATTCGCATTTTCGAAAGAGCGCCATTTTGAATATTTTCACGCAAACTCATTCTGTGGTTTATGCGATAGCGTTTTGTATGCAAATCAAGGTTCATTTTTGTAGTCTTTTTTACAGATTATTCTGACGAACGCAATCACGTTGCGCGAGCAAACAGCTTCCGGTGACGCTCCGGCGATCGAGAAAAATTCGTATAATCTCGAAAAAATATTTTTTATCGTTTTTTTATTTTTTTAATACTTTAACCCTTTGAAGCACAGTGGCATACTGGTATTGTCACCTACTTCCACTCTGTTTTTCTTGAATAAAAAATTTTTTTAGCGCATAACGACGAATGTAAATGTATAATTAGGATGATAGGAGATCAATTGTTACTACAATATCACTATTAAGGGCTTATGTTGCACTTGGTGGATGTTGATCATCACTACAGTACAAAAAAACACGTTTTTTAGACAATAAATGTAATTGTGCCTAATCTAGCAGGTAAACCATACACAAAAAATGAATTCAGAGACGTATTTTGGCTCGCTGATTACGAATTCGAGCTCAAAATCCAGAAATTCAAAATGGCGAATCCAATATGGCGGACCAAAACCGGAGATTTTACTGGAATTACTAAAACATCGGAGTTGCTCAATATGTTGATTCTGTTATACTGAATTTCTAATAGAATTACGCTTTTAGCATTACCCGGAGCTAACGGCGAGGACGTGACGAGTTTCTTTTTTAATTTTTAATTTAGAATTTTTTAAATTTTATATATTTTGACTGGTTTCAAAATTAGCGACTTCAATAACCCTAAAGCACCGAGTTTCCTCTCCATCAAGAGAATTTTATGTTTCAGTTCACCAGTTATTTTTAAATTATAAGCTCAGATTAGTATCAGTGACCAAGCCAGATTTGTGTTTCATTATCCTAGATTGGAACTGCCATTTTTATTGTTCAATTTTGAACTGAGATTCGAATTCAACGACTCAAAAAACCCCTGCATATGGATTTTCATCTTCATCAAGCTACTTTGAGCATTTTGGTCCGTCATATTGGATCCGCCATCTTGAGTTTCCAAAGTTTTGAGTGCAGATTTGTAATCAGCGACCCCGAAAACCCCCGAGTACCAATTTTTGCTTTCATCAAACAATTTTTGGATTTGTGGTCCGCCATATTGGATCCGCCATCTTGAATTTTCAAATTTTGAGTGCAGATTTGTAATCAGCGACCCCGAAAACCCCCGAGTACAAAGTTTTGAGCTGATTGCACGTAAGGAAAAATGTATGCTTCAAAGGGTTAAGGGTTAACCCTTTGAAGGGTTGCTTCAAAGGGTTAAGTCAAAGTTTTTGCCGTTTTATTATTTTCTCCACAAAGAGAAGTTCACGAAAATTGGGGCAAAATACTTCCACGAGGAAGTAGAATATTCCCCGAAGGTGCCTGTATCAGCTCGAAGTTTTGGAAATACGATTTTTTTTTTATTTCATAGTTTTATAGCCTAGGCTCTTAATTTCAATTTGAGACAAAGGTTTCGTAAGAATTTGCAATATTACGAATGGGTTATTCAAATGAAATTGACATGAAGTTGGCGAATGACGAATTTCCCATATAAAGTACTTTTCATATTTCAATTATAATGTCGAAATGACAATGCTATCGTGTTAATGTTCTTATTTTTTCCTAACTTACCGCGCATCACTAGGGCATTGCGAGCAGCAAAGTGAGTATTGAAGATGTATACCAAGAGCATGAAGATTTTATAGGTTAAGGGGGGGGAAACCAGTTTAGACGGTTCGAAAAATCGACTTTTTTTTTAATTCCATAAATTGTCAGTAAAACTATTCAAGAATATGTTGCCAAAGTTTCAAAACAAAATTCCAATTTGTTCCGATGCTATGAGCAAGAAAAGTGAACGCCCGTCGGTTCACTTGCGTTATTCAATGAAGGAAATTCAGCCCTTCTAATGCTGATGAACGGACTAAAGCTTCTAATGCTGATGAACGGACTAGTTGGCTCGCAGAGCTTCAATTTTGCCCAGGAAATGGATGAGCGGCGCGTGAAACAGACAGAATAGACGCAGCGCGTTGGAGACCAAGGAAGCTCGGCAAGCTCGTCAAGAGGAGATGCCAGCCCGAAATGATGCGTTTGAAGAGGAAAAAGGGTTGCTACATGATGCTGGAATAGCTGATTAACCGGTGAGCAGTTTATATCATTTATTACTGCCCTGAATTTCTCGTTTTCGGTACGTTTTTTTTTTTTTTTCAAATGCGTTTTTCTCGAAACGACTTTTTTTTTCAACTCGTGGGAATTCTAGCTCGAAAAGTTATTGACCAATCGTTCTGAAAATTTGTGTGAATATTCTTTTTTCAATTACGATCCATATGAACCAAACTCTGGGATGATATTAATATGTAAAATATTTTTTTTAATGCAAAAAAGATGAAAAAAACATGGTATTAAAACATGACATTTTGTTCAAACACCTCAAAAACATGCAATTTTCAACTTTTTCGATCAGAGTTTAGTTCATATTCTTAGAAAATATGTTGCTAACGAAAAAAAAAGAAAAAAAAATTGAAATGTTTCCAGATAAAAATTGTGACTTCCGGATTTCCCACGTGCATGGACAGCAGCTTCTAACTCCACTATTTCCGGCGGAAATGACTTGAAAAAATTACAACGTGTACGTCAAAACATTAATAAAATATCCTCCAAGTTTAAACAAATTCTGATTATTCCTTCCCTGTTAAAAAAAATTCACGAAAAACACTAAAATTTCGGCCTCCTAAACTGGTTTCCCTCCCCCTAATTGCATTTACTACAATTGGCCATGAATAAAACAAGTGCAACGCAAGAGGCTCTTGGAATGGAGATGTTGCGGAAGAGAGATACTGTTAGACGAAATTGTCGGAATACAGATATTTTGAATGTCACGTGAGATTTTTAAGAATACAGATATTTAAGCCCTTATATACGTGAAACATTTTAAAAATTTTCATTTTTTATTTTATTTTTGATTCCACTAGCCTGAACGGTTAGAAATATTTTAAACTTTAAAGAATTGAAAAATTCCAAAAATTGTTAAAGTTACAGCATTCAGAGCGTAATAATAGATACCGCGCGGCGCGCGCCCGACCGCCAACTTCAAAGCCGTTTTTCCACGATTCGCTTTTTTTAGCCTTGGGAAAGTTCTAACTCTTGAACGAAGGTTCGGATCGCTTTGAAATTTTTACAACATATTCTTAGTATCATGACCTATCGTGTGAACCACAGAAACAAAAATTTCAATGACACAAAAAAATATAAAAAATAAAATACCGACAGAAAATTGAGTAAAAAAATGTTAAATTTCGAATTTTTATTATAATAATTTTTTTTTTATAATATTGTTGGTTCACACTGAAGATACATTCATTATGCAATTATAAATATGTTTTTTTTTTTTTCAGACACCCACATCGATGCCGAGAACTTTCACCATCAACGCGCGCGCAAAAAAAATACATTGCTTTATTATGTTATATCTCCGCCATTTGTTAATATTTCTGATTTTTTTTTTTTACATATACTTAACCATGTGCATAAATGATCTGTAAAAAAAATGTTGTCAATATATGCGTAATTTTTTTTTTAACCGCGACTAGAAAAGTACCTTCGAAAATCGGCAAAATCGCGTATGTAAGGCCTTAAGAAAAGAAAAGTTTCGGATACGAAATATTATGGAATAGAGATATTTACGAGCAGTAATATTTCAGAAGTGAGTTACTGTGGCATAGTGATCTTTACGAATAGAGATGTTTCGGCAGAGAAATGGACATGAGATATTTTGGAATTACAGATGTTTCTGATTAAACCTGCTCCAGAATAGAGATCTTTAAGAGAGATGTCTGAGAATAGAGAAATAAAGATTCGAGTTGTTATCCTGCCTTTCACTGCACTCGAAAAATGAGCTACTGATCCCACTCTGACCCTACTCACGAATGCTGAAATCGTGTAAGCGCCCAAGTCGAACGCACCCAGTCAGTCAGTCAGTCATTCACGGAACTCTTTTACATGTACGGAAAAAAAATTGTTTCGACTTACGTCGTTTCGATCTATATCGCATATTTCGGAAAACTTAAGGGGTTACGTGGGTTTGGAAGTTTCAAAAAATCCATGTTTTTTTTTTAAATTTTATTATCTAATAGTACAATATGTCTAGAATACCAGGTGTACAAGTATGAAATGCGGATTTCAGACAAAAGATGGTGCACCAATGCAGTTTGTGTTATAAAGATTTGACACTGCGCCATTTTGTTGTGTCATCAACAAGTGTCAGACGCGCACGAGTGATAAATTGGAAAAGTGTGTGCATAGCGTTGTTTTGTTGTGTTCAATATGTCGAAATTTATACCGAACAAAGAGCATTCGCGGACAGCATTAATTTTTTGTTTTCATTTGAAGAAAACTGCTGCTGAATCATACCGATTACTTCGAGAAGCTTATGGTGAACATGCTCCATCGCAAGATACGTGTGAACGATGCTTTCGACGTTTCAAAAGTGGTGACTTCGATGTTGCAGACAAGGAACATGGAAAACCGCCAAAAAAATACGAAGATGTGGATTTGCAAGCATTGTTGGACGAGGATGATTCGCAAACACGAAAACAACTTGCCGAGCAATTGGGCGTTAGTCAACAAGCTGTTTCCAATCGGCTACGAGAGATGGGAAAGATTCAGAAGACCGCTAGATGGGTACCACATGAGTCGAACGACAGGCAAATGGAAAAGCGCAAAAACACATGTGAAATTGTGCTCGCTCGGTACAAAAGAAAGTCGTTTTTTTCATCGTATAGTTACAGGGCATGAAAATTGGATTTATTTTGAGAATCCCAAGCGCAAAAAATCATGGGTAGACCCAGGCGCACCATCCACATCGACCGCAAGACCGAATCACTTTGGCAGAAAGAAGATGCTCTGTGTTTGGTGGGGGCAGAGGAGCGTGGTCTGTTAGGAGCTGTTAAAACCTGGAGAAACGGTTAATACTAAACGTTACCAGCAACAATTGACCAATTTGAACCGTTCGCTGCTTGAAAAAAAGGCCAGAATACCGAAAGAGGCAACACAAAGTCATTTTTCTTCATGACAATGCTCCATCACATACGGGCAAAACCGGCTCGCGACACGTTGAAAGCACTCAGCTGGGAAGTTCTACCCCATGCGGCTTACTCACCAGACTTGGCTCCTTCCGCTTACCACTTGTTTGCATCGATGGGTCACGCACTTGCTGAGCAGCGCTTTGGTTCGTACGAAGATGTGAAAAAATGGCTCGATCAATGGTTCGCAGCAAAAGGGGAAGATTTTTACTGGCGTGGTATTCACAAATTGCTCGAAAGATCGGAAAAATCGTATAACAAGCGATGGAGCATACTTTGAATAAAGCACTTTTTATCATTCTTCCGAATTTAACGTATTTTTTTTTATAGAAAAAAAATCCGCATTTCATACTTGTACATCTGGTAAAAAGCCGTAAGCCGCGTGAATCGCCTGTATGGAAAGTCGAGCTGTTTTCTGGGGAAAAAAAAAAAAACCCACCTTCAACAGTACAACGAACTCAATGAATCTTCTGACCGGGCGAGGAAATGTTCTCGCGTAAGCGAGCGCCGCCTTGATGAATAGAGCGTGGAACAATTGGTCTCGCATGTGATACCAGATGTGTTGATTGTTGTTGTTGCGAGCGCGATTAATGAGCACCGTACCGACAGCCCTGGCGATATTTGGATTGTTTTCAGCGGCCGCGGAGCCCGCTCCGGCGGCCACCGCGTTGCCATTCTCGTTGGAGCTTTGTTGCGTCTGTGGCGCGGTCGCGTCTGTCGCCGGCATTTTCACTCGTTCGCTACCACGAGAAGTCGTGAAGGAAACCCGAGAGTAACCGCAGCAACGATTGTCCAAGGGCTAAAGGGCCCAGCCGCGATTTCCCTTATCTCTTCTTCCAGAGCTGAAAGCCGCTCTCGGTCTTCTGCAAATATTGTCGCCGATGAAGACTATTCGACGATTGACGACGATGCCTTACGCGGTGTTATACGACACGTGCGGTGGCGACTGTACGCGTGACTTGACATTTCCAATGGCGGAGCACCGTCCACGCTTTGACGTCGCACCTGCAGGAAATAAAAAACAAAAAAACGAAAAATATCATTCGCGTTCTTGTCATTTATATTTGTATTTGCTGAATGTAGGATCGAAGATTCGTCGACGATTGTTCCAGTCGGAGCAATTTTTCAATACCATCTCGGCCAAATATGTAACGAACTTTTGCCTCGAATCAAATTTTTATATTTTTTTATCCAAGCAATTTGGCGAAACTTGTCGAAGGACGTTGTACTTTCATTGGACGAATCAACGTCTCTCTCGCT
The DNA here is from genome assembly GCA_963932345.1 of Ophion ventricosus. NCBI lineage: Eukaryota > Metazoa > Arthropoda > Insecta > Hymenoptera > Ichneumonidae > Ophion > Ophion ventricosus. The sequence continues at coordinate 37,857,122 of OZ010711.1, read as the reverse complement.
AAAGATGTTCAAGAAATTTTGATACCGATCTACGAAGATTTGACTGAGGAAGAATTACTTGAACGATGCCTCGGAGGAAATACTCAAAACAACAACGAGAGTTTTAATAAAAGCGTGTGGGCAATGGCACCTAAACACATGTTCAGTGGAAAAAAAATTGTTGAAATTGCTTGCCAAAGAGCTGCTTGCATTTTCAACGAAGGTTTACAACCGGTTTTGAAGATTTTGGAGGTGTTGGGCGTCAAACTCGGTCCGATCGCCGCACAGTACGTCGCTAAACGTGATAGTTCGCGTATACGCGTAGCGAACCGCCGCAGCTCCGATGCCTCAAAAGAAGCCAGAACAAAACGCAGAAACGCTGTTTTAGATGAAAATGAACGCTATGAAGAAGTAGAAAGCGTACTCTATGGTGCAGGCATCGCTGATTAAGGCCGTCTTCTAGTCTAGAATTATGAAAAAATCGATTTTTTTTTTTGCATATTTTCAATGTTTAGTATTTCAAGAATATACCCTCCGAAGGAAATTTGAAAATTCCAAATATTAACGGAGTTACAGCTGTGAATTAGTGAGGTGGAAACTTAACCGTGATGAACAGCGGATTCACCGCTCTGAACTCCGAACTTCTCATCATCAAAAAACATCAAAAGACTTCGATTTTGAAGAAGAAGGAGTATTTTATGGACCAGGAATCGCCGATTAACGAAATGTAAGTATATGTACCATTATATGACTTAGACTACCCGAAACTGTACTCGAATCTTTAAACGCGTTTTTCTCGAAACTACTTTTTTCGAGACGGCTGACATGATATCTCAAGTTGTAATGAACCGATTTACTTGAAATTTTTTGTGGACCTTCTCTATACACCCCTGTATCGCCCCTATCAGATTTATCGCGAAATTTTGTTACTAATTATTTTTAAAAAATCAACAATCGTGAAAAAAAAACGGCAAAAAATGACCTTTTTTTTTAAACAGCCGCCATGTTGCGAATTTTTTTTTTGCCTGAGGTAGGGGCTATAATGACATCTTTACTAATTAAGAATCTATTTTTTTTTTTTTTTTCAGATTACCAGGAGGGTTGGAATCATGTCAACCGGGAGAGGCCGTTTTTTTTTCCACCCCCACTTTACCAGCCTGCATCTACCAGAATTATGGATTTTTTTTTTCGCCAATTTTTTTATACAATGTCAAAGGATGAATAAATATGTGGTAAAAAGATAGATACGGAAATATTTTTTGTTTTTTTTTAATCGCATGTTGAAAAATCCCCAAATTTTGGCCCTCTAGACTAGAAGACGGCATTAAGCACAGGTACGATTTTTTTACGATTTTTCATTTGAAAAAAAACTTTAAACGCGTTTTTCTCGAAACAACGTTTTTCGACGGCTTGTTGATAAAATCTTCGAAAGTACTGAACCGATCCTTATGAAATTTTAACCACATATTCTTTACAACTATAGCTGTAGCGCGTATCAAGGATTTTTTTAAATTTTGATATTTACTATTTTTTTTGTTGCCAAAAACGGTGAAAAAAACACGTTTTTTTTTGTTTTTTCGAAAAACGTCCGCCATTTTGTTATTTTTGCATATATCAAAAATTGTATGATATGCGCTATAGCTATTAACATACTGAATCTAAAACCGTTTGATTTTTTTGTTTCAGATGATCCATCTCCGAGATTTCATCAACCGCGCAGACCTACAATTTTTTTTGGACATTTTTTTAACTACCATTTTCGTCTATACGTAGTGACTTAAATATATAAAAAAAAAAAATTTCTGTACTTCGAAAGTGTATTTATTAAGTGTAACAACTTTTATATCAATATCTATAATATAAGCCTATCAAAAAAATTCATGAAAATAGCCTTTTTTTAGAGTCTAAAGTGAGAAGACGCCTTAAATCTACGAGACACATGATCGAGAATTTATCTGCAAATTATTCGAGTCTGTAACACATTTATACTTTCATTTCTTGTCATTGTTTACTTGTCCAAAAACGAGAAAAAAAAATCTTCTTCGTCATTTGTATTTATTTTTCTCCATTTGATTATCTGTCCGGCGTTACTTGTTTTTTCATATAATAATAATAATTCTCAATACACAAACAAAGTCTGTTACGCACAATTTTTATTAAAACAAAGGCTGACGTCAATTTCTCGCACAATTATTCTTTTACGAATACAAATAATAATTTATCGAATAACAGTAATATTCCAAAATAGAAGATAAATTAAGGCGGGCAACCACTTTAGATGCTTCAAAAAATCAAGTTTTTTTTTTATTTCATAAATCGGTAGGAAAATATCTTAAGAATACACCTTGAAAATTTCCAAACGATATTCGGATTTCTTCTAACGGTATGTATATAAACGATAAAGACTCTTCGCTCGACTCCCAAGCGCGCTCAGGTATCCACGAGCGCTCAATTAGGTAGTTTGTTTGGGTTCGTTTGGGTTTTCCATAACCCAAACAAACCCTAACTCGACCGTTTGGCGATTAACTCCAAAACATCTCCATTCTGGGTACAAAATAATCAAGGTAGCGGCATTTCTTGCTGCTATTTTAATCAATGAAGGAAATTCAGCCCTACTCATGGTTACGAATGAACTACAAATCGTAGTTTGCAGGCAGAGCTACGGATATGCCGAGCAAATGGATCAGATGCGCGTGGCTCGGCAAAATAGAAAAAGTTTATTAGAGACAAAAGAAGCTCGAAAAGCTCGTAAAGAGGAAATGCAAGCTTCAAATGAGTTGCATGAGGAAGAGAAAGGACTGCTGTATAGTGCTGGAATCGCTGATTAATCGGTAAGACACTTTATCATTGCATTAAACACATTTGACTTTGAGTTTTTCGTTTGTAAAACTTTGAACGTGTTTTTCTCGAAACGACATTTTTTCAATTTGCGGGAATCATAACTCAAAAACTAATTGATGGATCATCTTCAAATTTGGAACACGTTTACATAATATAATTTATTAAAACATGAACCTAAAGTTGGAAAGATGAGATTGTTTAAAACATATTTATTATTGCAAAATGCTGGGAAAAAAATGCTAAAAATCGATCATTTTTTTTTCAAACACGTTCCAACATTTAATTCTCGGTTTTTTTTTTTCAAAATTTAGGTTCATGTTCTTAAAAAACATCTCAAGAATGTATAAAAATTTGTTGGACTATTTCAGTTGCGAATTGCGAGCTGCACAATTCCCGCAAATCGACAACGACGATGAGGACACGCCAAGGGACACAGCGGATTACACCTTAATTAATGCATGAAGTAACTTGAAAAAATTACCAGAGATGTATGAAAATATGAATAAATTATTGTCAGAGTTGCGGAAATTTCCGTTTTTTTTTTTTCACAATAAAAAAAAATCCAAAAAATCATCTATTTTCCAGTCTCCTAAAGTGGTTGCCTGCCTTAATGGACCGAATTTGAGCTTGCGACTTGGCGCTCAAACACCATAAAAACAAACCAAATTTTAAAAGGCATTAATGGCGATGAAACGTGGATTTTCTACAACAATGTAAGTTGAAAAAAATAATGTTCGAAGCTAAAGAAGGCTGCTGAAACGGTCGCAAAGACTGGAATAAAACTTTAGAATACGGTCGCACGAATTGTGAGTTGACCTGGATGCCATTTTGAAGGTATTAGTCTCCCATTTTAATTAGTACTCCGCCCCGCCCGCGGAAACGTGTAAGTTTTTTTGTTAATTGTTTTAAAAAATTTTATTTATGGATAAAGTTCCGAACAGGTCCCACCTCCGATCGGGCTGAAATTTTGCACAGTCCTTCTTTTTAATATCTTAAGAGATCCCCTAAAAGGATTTTTGGCGGCGCGCTATAGTTTTCGAGATATGGATTTTTGAAAATAATTTTTTTTACTGCGCTTCTTTTATATGAGCAGCTGACGGACTCGGCTCTGGCTATACCACCTATACCAATATATGTTATCGTGCTCTCGTCCCTATCGCCGCGACATGAAGTATTAATAAAAAAAATTAAATAAAAAATGAGTGATATAGAAAAAAAAAGCAGCGCTGACTGGCTGCGATGCACACCACCAGATCTTAAAGGAAGCCGCGTCAAAGAGGACACATGTTTTCTTCGCTTTTTCGGGCGTATGAACGGTGAATGCCTTGTTATAAATTATTAATAAGATAGTACAGGGTGTCCAATAGGAAGTTGCTAAAACTAAATAAGTGTCTCTTCCCTCCATGAATTCAATAGGGGTCCCTTTTTCTAAGGCGCATACCTGAGGCACCGCAGTTTTATTCCAGCCGTGGTTGAAGCAAGTAGGCGCGCGTCAAAATGAGTGAGCTCACCACGGAAGAAAAAGTATATCTTATTGAGTGCTTCTTCTCGAGGGGAAAAATTTATAGTAATGCGTATAGAGGGTTTCGTACTAAGTTTGGAACTCATAGAGTTGCCAGCGAAAACACTCTGAAAAGGTAAGAATTTAATATTTATTCATATTCATCTATCACACAACTTGTGTTTCAATTCAATTAAACTGCATTGAAGTAATTTTACGTTAATTTTTGTAGGATAATCGATAACTTCGCGGAGTATGGTACACTCCAGGACCGTAGACACGAGTTGCCAGGTCCATCTGTTACGGTGACTACACCAGAGAAGATCAACGAAGTTGAGAATTATTTCAAACAAAATCCAAATGATTCGATTCGGAAAGCTGCTCAAGCATTACAAATAACCAAATCATCATTACACAACATTTTGAAATATTTTTTAAAGTTTCATCCGTATAAAATAAGCACTCATCAATTGTTAACTGAACATGCCATGACGAAACGCATCGAATTTTGTAACACTATTACGGGAATGTTTGAAGCCGAAGAACTTAATGAGAAAATGATTATTTATTCCGATGAAGCACATTTTTGAATGAATGGGTACGTAAACAAGCAAAATTACCGATTTTGGGGAACGGAAAATCCCAACATATCGCTAGCGAAGTCCCTTCATCCACAGAAAGTAACGGCATGGGCAGCGATTTCAGTAAAAGGAATTTATTTGCAATTCTTGGAATCTACGGTAACAGGAGAGAGTTAGAAACAGCTTTTGGAAACGAAATTCTTCCCTTATGCAAAAAAGAGGGGACTGGTTAAAAATGTTTACTTCATGCAAGATGGAGCGACGCCGCACCGGACTCATGAGGTGTTTGAAGCTATTCATCGCGTATATGGGACTCGAGTAATCGGTCTGGGGTACCCTAAATTTGCTCAAGGCGGACTAGAATGGCCTCCGTACTCACCGGACCTGAACCCTTGTGATTTTTTCTTGTGGGGTTACATTAAAGATCACTGTTACGCTAAAAACCCCAGCACAGTAGAAGAACTGATCGCGGCCATCCAGGAAGTAGTTCGCGGCATTACGAACGATATGTTGGACACAGTTTTTCACAGTTTTCAAAAGAAAATTGATTTTTGTGCACAATCTAACGGTTCGCACTTCGAAAATATCTATCATTAATCACTGTACTTTTTCGTTATTTTTATAAGATGTAATAAATTGACATAAAAAATATTTGACTGGGTTTTATTTATGTGCGTTTAAAACTGCAGAGTTGCCTCTATTTAAAGCAATTTGGCTTTTCTGATTCTGTGCACGTGTTTTGAAATGACAGCCGATTAGTTTCAGCAACTTCCTATTGGACAACCTGTATATGAACCGGTGCAATGGTCTAGTGGTTAGCGTGCTTGCCACTAAACCTGCGGTCCGGGAGGTCCCAGTTTCGAATCCCAGTCGCTTACGATTCGTTGTGAAATGTTTTTCTTCGGCATTTCGCGGCGAAATAAGACTAGTTCCACGACAGGGGGGCGAACTTGATGACCGGCTATATCGGTATAGGTTTTCCGCAGTTTCCCAATACCCATGACAGAAACGTCATGATGAATATGATACAGAGGGGGAAGTCGGCTGCGGGTGCAAGGATGGGGGGGTGGGGGAGGTGAAGAAAAAGGAGTGCGGAAAAGAAGGAAAGAAACTGTCACAGTGGAGAAAAAAATAGGTAACAAACGCGAACAGAGTGTACCTTAGGAAAAAAACATCAAAAATAAAAATATAAGATAGTATATATGCTGATACATTTTAAAACTACGTTTGGTGTCTACAGAGGGGGTTACGCCCCCGCCTTCTGCGACACACCTTCCATATGCGATACAGCTTACGTATGCGACACAGCTTCTGCACATGCTTGCCGCAATATGTATTTAACAATCCAAAAGCTGGGAAAAAGATGGTTTTGTTGTATAAACAATCGTGTGCAGCGCGGAGGCTGGGACTTTGCCTTCTTGGTACACAATGTACTATTGTTACAATATTTATCGAAATTTCGTTCAGTTACTCGCGCACTAAAAAAATAATTTAAAAAAACCACACATTTCCGCGGACGAAGAAAAGTATAAATAGAAATGGGAGACAAATCCCTTCAAAATGACACCCCTATCGACGACTCTTATCTCGTGCGACCGTATACCAAAGCCAACTAATATTTGTCGAAATTTCGCTCCGTTACTGGCGCACTCAAAAATTAATTTAAAAAAAACCAAACATTTCCGCCGCCGGGGAGAATTATCAATTTGACGTGTAGACCAACCCCTTCAAAATGACACCCCTATCGACTCTCAATTTGTGCAACCGTAAAATGAAGCCAACTAATATTAGGTGTAGTAAAAAGAAATCCATTATTTTTGCAATAGATGGCTTTAGTAATCTGTATCTCGCGTTGTATGAGTGCGATCGGATTACGCTAGATGGCGTTAGAAAGATAAGATTTCGTACTAAAATAAACATCTCAGACAGTTTTGTGATTGCTTGACTCAATATTTTTTGAGCGCGCGTCAAAGATGGCCACCAGCAAAGTGAAAATACGCCATATTTTACAGTTTTTCTTCGATAAAGGCGAAAACGCAAGCCAGGCGGCTGAAAATGTGAATAGTGTTTATGGTCCTGATACTGTAACAGCCAATCACGCGCAATTTTGATTTCGTCGATTCCGTTCCGGTTATTTTGATGTCAAAGTTGCACCACGCTCTGGAAGGCCAATTGTCGAAAATGTCGATAAAATAATGGAAATCGTCGAGTCCGACCGTCATGTAAGCACTGTTTCGATTACCCAGGAGCTAAACATTGCACAAAAAACTGTTTGGAACCACTTGAATAAGGCTGGATACAAAAAGAAGCTCGATGTATGGGTGCCACACGAGTTAACGCAAAAAAATGCTCATGGACCGAATTTCCATCTGCGAATCGCTGCTGAATCGCAACAAAATCGACCCATTTCTGAAGCGGATGGTGAATGGTGATGAAAAGTGGATCACTTACGACAACGTCAAGCGAAAACGGTCGTGGTCGAATCACGGTGAGCCGGCGCAAACGGTAGCCAAGCCAGGATTGACGGTCAGGAAGATTTTACTGTGTGTTTGGTGGGATTGACAGGGAATCATCTACTATGAGCTGCTCCCCTGCGGCCAAACTCTTAATTCGGACCTGTACTGTCAACAATTGGACCGTCTGAAGGAAGCAATCGCCCAGAAGCGGCCAGCTTTGGCCAATAGGAGAGGAATTGTGTTCCATCAGGACAACGCCAGGCCACACACATCGATAGTGACTCGCCACAAGCTCCGGGAGCTTGGTTGGGAGGTTCTTATGCATCCACCTTATAGTCCGGATCTGGCACCAAGTGATTACCACCTGTTCCTGTCTATGGCGAATGATTTTGCTGGTGAAAAATTCGCCTCAAGAGAAGCTTGTGAAAATCGACTGGCCCAGTTTGTTTGCCAATTGGGACGAGGGTTTCTATGAGAAAGGCATAATGAAATTACCTTCAAAGTAGCAACAAGTTATCGATCAAAACGATGCATATTAGACCTAAATCGGATCATTCTAACTATGCTAAATAAAGCCTTCAATTTCATGCAAAAAATAATGGATATCTTTTTACTACACCTTATATTTGTCCAAATTTCGCTTCTTTACTCGCGCACTAAAAAAATAATTTAAAAAAACATTTCCGCCGGCGCGGGGAGAAGTCTCGATTGAAAGGGGAGAACCAACCCCTTCAAGATGACACCTCCATCGACTCGTAATTCGTGCGACCGTATACTAAAGCCAACCCGAGACTGGATTACAAGCGAAGAATGTCGTGCTCCGTGTCTGGTAGGATTGAAAAGGAATCGTCTATGAGCCACTGCCATCCGACGTAACGATTGATTCGAACAAGTACCGCTCGCATCTAGCCAAATTAAAGCTAGCAATGGATCAGGAGCCCGAATTGCCTCCCAGAAATTAACTCGACTTCCGTTACGGAATTACGCATAGACCCAATATTTTCTGAGTTGCAATAATCCGTGGGATAATAACTTTTCGAATAATATTCCTAACATTACTCTTTAAATACCAACAAACCCAAACAATAATTTCACGTAATATCATTTGCAATAATTGTCATTTTTCGTGAAAGAAAAAATAATGCTCGATAATAATCGAATAATAATCAACGATAAATTGTATTGGAAGTACGAATTAAATAGGTCCGTTTTCAAGAGATGGCTCCGGCTGTTATGAATGTTTCATAGTCAGCTGATTTGGGTGGTTTCAGAAAGTTTAGACATCTGTCAATAACATTGAGTTTATATCGATTTGAGTTCCATTAAAAACCTTGTTTTTGACTGTGTTGAATATGTCAAATGTTTGCGTTAACTAAGCAGCATTTGCCGGAAGTTTTACTTTTCTGCTTTAATTGGAAGAAAAGTGCAGCTGAAGCGCATCGAATGCTTGTTGAAGTTTATGGTGATGATGCTCCAATTAAAAAATCATGTAGGGAATGGTTTCGACGCTTTAAGAACGGTGATTTCGGCGTTGAAGACAAGCCTCGCCCTGGACAGCCAAAAAAATTCTAAGACAACGAATCGGAGGCATTACTTGACGAAGATCCGAGTCAAACGCAAGAACAGCTTGCAGATTCATTGGGAGTGACTCAACAAGCAGTTTCCGTATGACTAAAATCCATGGGATTGATTCAAAAGCAAGGAAATTGGGTGCCTCGTGAACTGAAATTGCGAAACGTTGAAAGGCGATTTTTCTCTTGTGAGCAGCTGATTCAAAGGCAAAAAAGAAAGGCTTTTTTACATCGGATTGTGACTGGGAATGAGAAATGGATATTCTACGATAATCCCCGAGAAGAAAAAATACTACGCTTTGCCCGGTAAATCGTTGCCATCGACCTCGACATCAACACCAAAGCCGAATATCCATGGTTCGAAGGTCATGCTGTGTATCTGGTAGGACCAAAAGGGTGTTGTGTACTACGAGCTGCTACAACCTGGCGATTCCATTACGGGCGATCGGTGTAGACTACAATTGATTCGTTTGAGCCGTGCGTTACGAGAAAAACGGCCGGAATACGAGCAAAGACACGACAAAATTATTCTTCCGCGTGACAACGCTCGGCCTTGTGTCGCAAAAGTCGTAAAAAAATATTTGGAAACGCTCGAATGGGATATTTTACCGCATCCGCCGTATTCTCCGGACGTTGCTCCTTCTGATTGCTGGTTGTTCCGACGGATGCAGCAGAATTTAGCAGGTCACCGGTTCGCTTCTTTCGCAGAAATCGAAAATTGGCTCAAAACTTGGATCGCCTCAAAAGACGAGACTTTTTGTTCGAGATGGAATTCGAAAATTGCCTGAGGTTGAAAAAAGTAGTAGCCAGCGATGAACAATACTTTGATTGATCTATTAATACCTTTTATTTTGAAATAAATGAATTTTTTACCACAAAAAAACGGACCGAATTTGTACTCCCGATACATTCAACTAAACGTTTACGTGACATCGAGCAAACAATAAATTCACGTAATTTCATTCCCAATGTCATTTTTCGCGTAATAAAAAAAAAAACAATCTCTCTCGTACAACGATAAATTGTGCATGGAACTAAACATTTGCGAAGCATCGAGCACGCGAAAAAAATCGTGTCAAAGAAGACAAACCGTGTCGCGAATGCAAAAACGATCAAAATAACGGGGCTAACCTCAAAAGTGTGGCTCGTTAATCGTTTACGATCGCGAAGCAACGCACGTACGCGCCAAATGTGTCAAAAATATATTAGCTTGAATAAACATAAGTGATGATTGTGCGAAAAGTTAATGCGCGGATTGTTCCTTTTTTTTTTTTTTGTCTCCAATTCGAACATTCACGTTCTTATTGCGGCCAATTACGTAATAAATCATAGTTGAAACGTCTATTAGACGACGTTACGAAAGATAATTAACCGGGATTACTCTTCAATGAACGACGATTGAAATTTGACAAGAGAAAGAGGGAAATGCATCGTCATCAGGTTGAAAATTTGGATGTTCAAGATTGGACGTGTTATAATAGTGACGTTTCACAACACAATTTCACCCTGGCGCTCTATT